>CAKNWT010085516.1:0-12848 GCA_932066315.1 Andricus coriarius | reverse complement strand
GGTCGACAGTAACTGGAGGGTCTTGGAAGAGTCGAGATGGGTCAGACAAAAACTGTTGATTTTCTCTGACCCACCTCTCTCTCCGCTCTAGACTTCTCCTAGCGTTAGATAGTACTCGTATTCTGTCAACAATATGCTGCCTGATGGTCAGTAGCTTTGACTTGTTAAGTGTGTGATGACAGATCCGCAGCTCGCGTGCGAACCGTCGAACCTTGGCAGTGAAAGTCCTGCCAGATGTTATATAGTCAATCACGCACTGAATGCGGGACGCGTACTGTCTGGCCCAGCCTATCTTTGTGCTTAGTTGATGCATACGTCTTTTTATATATATATATAATATGCAGTTTTAACCGCTTATTTGGATCAGCAATAACAATGTGAGAACTTGTAATAATTAAAAATATATAATATTTCGTGAATTTTACGATTATCTGTCACTTGAACATGAACGCGCGAACAGAGGACATTTTTTGATTGGGTCTACACTAAGCAGGTATATATATGGATACAATACGCATTATTTACCGCGTATCAATATAAAAAAAACATTTTTTAGCCTTTCACAATGAGAAATATACTATCATTCCCTATTTTGGCATACAATTACCTTGCGCGAACTGAAGAAATTTTGTTTTAGGACCAATCTTTTTTGGGAGTCATTTTGGCACCTACCAGAAACTTTTTAGCGCTAACCAAAAACGATTGCAAAATATTAATCTTTGTTGATACGCCCTACTGCGCATATCCCTATCAATTCTTATATCGAACTGTTCAGGAGAACGTTCATTCCCAGCCTTAAATAGATAAAAAAAACTATTTGCGATCGAGTATGTGCAATTCTCTTCATCGAAGCTTCTTGTCTGCAAACAATAGACTATGAAAATATTATTACGGAGTTTGCTGAACAAAAATTGCGACGAGTATTGTTATAATCGGTATATTACGAATGTATTGTTCAGATTATTTTAACAAATTAATAAAGTTATAATATAAGTATCTTTACAATTTTTTAGTTTTTTATATGTTCACGTAACCTTTGTTTTTACTTAGTGCATTTCATCTGAGGGACATTAGCATTGACAAAGGGCGGTCTTTCCATTGGATAGCCTAGGGCGGCGTCAAAGGTAAACTCGGCCCTGCAGTTAGCCGACGATGAAGGAGCACACCATCCAATCGCAGCTGCCGTTTTGAAAATAAATTTTTATGTAGATGATCTCGTAAGCGGTGCAAACACACGGCACGAAACCATATTTCTTCGAAATGACCTCGACAAACTCTTGTAAAAAGGTGGATTTCCTTTTCATAAATGGGCGTCAAATGACCCTACTCTAGTTTCGGACGATTCAGTCAACCCTTCTGGAACTCACATGTCGCTCGATCCAAATTCGAACGTCTCAAATTTAGGAATTCAGTGGAATCCTGGTAAAGATTTCATTTTTCATTCGGTGAACTTGTTGGATTTCTCAAAGCAAGTCACAAAACGTTCCATTCTTTCGCAGATTGCAAAACTTTTTGACCCATAGCTTTATTTGGTCCTGTAATTGTCAAAGCAAAAATTATGATCCAGCTTTCATAGAAAACTGGCGTTTCTTGGGATGGCTCAATTCCTCTTAGCATCCACACTATGTGGGCAGAATATAAAGAGCAATTGCGGCTTTTAAGTAACGTCAGATTTGATCGTCTTATACTCGCTCCCGACTATAGCAAAATTCAAATGCATGGTTTTTCTGATGCAAGCGAAAAAGCGTATCGAGCTTGCATTTATTTACGCTCAACTGATGCTCAAGGCAAGCATCATTCGTTTCTTGTTTGCTCAAAATCCAGGATTGCACCTGTAAGCAACAACACTATGACATTACCGCGCCTAGAGTTATGCGCGGCCGTTTTAGCTTAGCAATTAGTCACGGCTTCTAAAAAGGCTCTTAAAATTGACTTCAAATAATTTTTCTCTGGTCAGACTCCACTATAACTCTTCAGTGGATAAAAACTGAACCACACACTCAACCTACTTTTATTGCTGATAGAATTCCGGAAATTCAGAAACTCACCCCATCTTGCGACTGGAGGCACGTTCCCTGTGAAAACAACCCCTCCGATTTAATATCGAGAGGTCAAATGCCTCAAGAATTTTTCGAATCTCAAATCTGGAAAAATCTTCGTCACTGGCTGTCGCAGGAGGAAACTCACTGACCCGCCAAAATTCACGTGGATAAAGCACCGCCTAAACGCTCGTTTATCGCCGCGTAGGTAGGCTAGTTTATTCGGATCTGTCCTACGATCAAAAACATCTCATGTTATTGCCGTCAAATCACCACATTACTCGACTCATAATACGCGAAGAGCACTTACGGCTCAAACACGCTGGCGCTCAAGTCATCTTATATTCGGTTCGTGAACACTACTGGCCTCTAGACGGGCGTAATGAAACGCGTCGAATCGTTCATCAAAGAATGCCATGCGTTCGCGCTAAGCCGCGAGGCGTGGGTTACATCTTCCTCAAGTACGCACTTCGCAATCGCTTCGACCTTTTCTTAATGTCGGTGTTGATTATCGTGGTCCGATGTACATTAAAGAAAAGCGCTTTCAAAATCGAAAAAAGATTAAAGTTTATGTCGCAATCTATGTTTGCATGGGCACTAAGGCTGTCCATCTTGAATTAGTAAGTGATATGACAATAGAAGCTTTTATCGCTAGCTTAAAAAGATTCTTTTCTAGAAGACAAAAGTCAATTGCTTCTCTCGGCTGAACATAATAAGAACGTTCAGCAATTTTTTATGAATGAAAGAATCACGTGGCACTTCATACCTCTCAGCGCACCGCATTTCGGTGGTCTTTGGGAGGCTGCCGTGAAATGGTTCAAGCACAATATTTTGCAATTTTAAATTCTCGTCCCATTTCACCTGTGTCTGCCGATCCAAATGACCTTTGTCCTTTGACTCCTAGTCACATCCTAGTTGTTGGTCCATTAACAAGCCTCCTACAGATAAATCTTTCGGATATGCCTGCTAATCATTTTTCGGCTTGGAAGCACAATCAAAAAACGCGGGAGCATTTTTGGAAAAGATGGAGTACGGAATATATCAATCAGCTCATCGTTCGATCACTCCTCCATTGCAGTGGGCAGTAGGCAGAATCATCGCTGTCCAGCCAGGTGCAGATGGAATCGTCAGATCAGCTACTGTCGAGACTGTTGAGGGAGAGTATAAGCGCGGAATTAAAAAGCTCTTTCCTCTTCCTATCGAGTCTTCAGCATCCAACTACGCATAATAAAATTGAGATAAAATTTCATCTTCTCTATGCTGCTTTCAGCACATACTATTTTTTACATTAAAAAAATTGCTTTAATTGTTTGATTTATGATGTACCATATTATTTGTCTTGTGTGTTGTTTAATGCAATTTCTCAGCCCTGTTAATCGTGGATCGTTCAAAGGGGTTGGCATGTTACTGCGTAACAATTTCTAAACTTGAAGCTGTATAATTTCACTTTCACTTTCTCATTCTTTTTGTATTGCGGCAGCGTTCAAGATGTTTGTATAGTTTTCAGTTGAACTCCTTTAGGCTATTTGATTTGACGATAAGAACGTGCTTTTCTCGTACCTTTGAAAATTAGCCCTTTACGGCTGTTAATATTTATTTATCTTGAAGTTTGCTTGTCTCGTCAGAGACTTTTTCGGGTTCGATTTATAGTGTCGCTCTCCAATGTTTATATTCCCTGTGGATCTCAGTCAAGTCTTGAGCTTAAATTTTCTCTTTCCACTAGAGTGGGGAGGCAGGTAGCAGTGTGTGTCTTGCTTGAACGGGGGAGCTCCTCCCTCTCTGGTCGACCAGTTCGATCTTGACCTTTGTGAGGACTACAGTAATTGAATAAGTAATTTCCTCATTGTCTATCTTTGAGTTTCTGTGATTATAATTCTGTGAAGTGATTTTCCCGACTCGATCGTCTTCTGGTGTTGTGGAAAGTGACGAGTCGGATGACTTATACCTCCAGTTGCGTCGGGATCGATTGTTCTGGAAGAACAATCGTGGTCATCACTCCCGGAGCCTACACTTTGCCTAATTTTCCATCCAAACCAAAACAATTTTTTGGTAGTAATTTAAGATGACCTGTGTATCGGATTCGGTGATTAAAGCTCTGATGAAAGGTTGATAAATTACTGAAATCGATATACATTTAATTGGATTAAAAATCGGTAGGAGTCCAAGTAAGTGAAACCCATAAATAAGGTGCAGATCGCGGTTCTCTTGAATTGTAACTCGGATCCTTTTTTTCGGTCGATTGACGTTGCATTAAATTTAGAGTGTGCTGATCCCTCGCTCCCCTACACCGGCAGTAACGATTTTCCTAAATAACAGCTTTGAGCATGTCTTCAAAAACCGTCGTTTCAAATTGTAAAGTTTTATGCTTAAACTTAAAATTCCATTATTGAGTGTCAGCTTGCTCATCAAGTTTCCTCGAATCGTAAGAAAGTTCGCAAGGGTCTCCTTAGGCCCTCTACCTATCACTTCCGATCATTTTAATCTGGATGACATATGAAAAATAGCATTTTATCTGGCCCTAGGCGGAACTTTGTCGGAACTTACATTAGAAGACTGTTTTCGTTTAAGTCTAAAAATGGTTCTCTATCTGAATCCATCCGGCTTTGAAGCGAACATCGGAAGCAGAAAACTGAATTATTTGCCCGACGGAATCTTATGCGGCCCTATCTGGAACTATGTCGGAAACTGCATTAGAAGACTGTTTTCTTTTAAGTCTGAAGACTGGTTTCTATCTGGATCTATCCGGCTTCAACGGGAACATCGGAAATACACTGAGAAACCCTTGAAGCTGGCGGGAATCGAACACGCGTCTCCGGGACAGCAGTCGGGCGATGATCCATCTACCTATAAGACATTTTGACACTCAGAATGAAAACTTCCATATGACCTAAATGATAAAAAGTTTATTGGTTCTAATTCATTTAATCCTTAATTGATTAATCTTGATGATATTTTTATAATTTCAAACAACAAAATTTTTAATGTAATTAAAATAAGTAAATTTTTTTTTTTAATTACGTTTTTTTTGCAGATTTTGAATTGAAACATACATTAAATGTCATTTTCGCTACCTAGAAATAATTCTAAATTGTAAATCTTAAAAATTAAATTAATTTAAATGTAAATCAAATACAACATTTCGTCAACACTTAAATATAATAAAATTACAGCCAATTTTTATGAATGTAGAACATACCCTCCTTGGGTTTATTTACATACGTAATTACAGAATCGTTTAGATCAGACTTCTTAATAACTTCCCAATTATAGTTACAGGTATTATATATTTTATAAGCTCCTAAGTGATCGTTTAAGTAACAATCTGGCAGAAATTTTGTGACGACAAAAAAATCACCATCGTTCATTAATAGCAGGTGTATAAGCTTAAATCCGCTGTTTGCTCAGAAATGGCGGTAGTGAACATATTTAGCTACAATAGAAACGTCATGCTTTTTTTTGTGTGAGTTCGACACCTGGCTACGTAAATCAGTGCACATATTCAGTTTTTTATACAACCACATAAATGTTTCCTTGAGTAATCATGTCTAGTTTTGTGCCAGAAAAGGAGCATTTGCGGGAAGCTCTACTTTTTTGCTTCAATTTGAAGAAATCGGCTGCCGAATCACATCGAATGCTTGTGAAGACCTATGGTGACAGTGCTTTATCGGAAACAACTTGCAGAGACTGGTTTCGCCGGTTCAAAGACGGTCTTTTTGACTTGAGTGACAAAGAGCGTCAAAATCGGCCCAAAAAAGTTGAGGACCATGAATGACAGGCTCTTTTGGATGAGGACGATACACAAACACAAAAAATGCTTGCCCAACAGTTAGGTGTTACTCAACCGGCCATTTCCATGCGTTTACATGCCATGGGAAAGATCCAAAAAATGGGAACCCCATGAATTGAACGATAGGCAGATGGAGCGACGCCAAAACACATGTGAAATCTTGCTTGCTAAACACAAAAGAAAGTTGTTTCTGCATCGTGTGGTGACTGGAGACGAAAAGTGGATTTATTTTGAGAATCCGAAACGAAGAAAATCGTGGGTAGATCCCGGACAACCATCAACTTCTTTCTCAAGACCTAATCGCTTTGGACGCAAGACGATGCTGTGCGTTTGGTGGGATCAGCAGGGTGTCGTCGACTATGAGCTATTAAAACCTGGTGAAACTGTCGATGCTCACCGCTACCACCAACAACTAATCAAATTGCGCCGTGCTTTGCGTGAAAAAAGACCGGATTATGAAGAAAGACATAAGAAGCTGATTTTTCTTCACGACAACGCCCCATCGCACACGTCAAAAATGGTCCAAAACTACTTGAAAACACTCAACTGGAAGGTGCTACCTCATCCCGCTTATTCACCAGACCTGGCCCCTTCTGATTACCACCTGTTTTCGTCGATGGGTCACGCGCTCGCTGAACAACACTTCGATTCGTACGAAGACGTCGGAAAATGGCTTGACGAGTGGTTTGCATCAAAAGATAAAGACTTTTTTTGGCGTGGTATCCACAAATTGCCCGAGAGATGGGGAAAATGTATAGCAAGCGAGGGAAAATACTTTGAATAAAGTTTATTTTATTTTCTGCAAAAAAAAACGACTTTCTTTTGCCTAAAAAACAGCGGATTTAAGCTTATACACCTGGTATAATTAAAGAAATGAGGTTAAATTGAGGCCCAAATTCAGAAAAAGTTACAATTACACTGTCTCGTTTTAGTTTTGTCCAATGTTTTCAATGGAATTTACGACTTCAAGATTGTCGTTTAAACCCTTTGGTAATAATTGTATAAAGTTCGCAACATCTGGTAAGGGATTTATCGGAAATGATCTGATTTTAGAACAATTATAACATGAACATGTTGAACTTTGAGTGAGAAACCTGTAATTCAATATGAGTTGATGCTTAAGAGCAATGGTTTTGTATACGTTTACTCGACAAATTGAAGAGTGAGAAATTTGTTTCCCTTCGCGATGTTTACTCTGTAATTTCATGCAATTAATGTGCCACAGTGGACCGACTTGACGCATCACAGAAGGGTAAGGCACTAGTAAATGATGCTTAGGTTTCATACTCTTCGCATGTTTCTCGGATAATGGAGCCAAATATTCTGAGATTTTTATTTCTAATAATTGTGGTGTATGAATAGTTACTTTTTTGCTCATGAAAATTTCTAAAATCTCTTGCAGCATAAATAGTAATGACCAATTTTCATCACCATCGTCCACATAAAGACCAATTATTAAATTTAAATTTCGTACCAAGTTTAACATCTAGGATGGAGATAGTATGATATATTTTTGTATGAAATGTGACTCTGAGATCTCAGGAGGCTTGTTAACATTATCGTCAACTCCGTAATAAAAACCGCGAATAATCTGATTCAGATGATCTAATGTGAAATATTTTTTGAAATAAATGAAATTCTGTCAAATAAACGCGACATCATAACGGCATATCCCTTCTGCAGAATCGTGCTGTAAGCCAACTGCTGAATTTTTAGTTACGTGAAACACTGGAATATCGTTCAAAATACAAGATTTTTTAATCCCCGATTTTTTTATATCGTTCTGAGTTAACAGTGTATTGTAATTAGATTTGTTACGAAGTGTGCAATCGCATTCTTTAAATATCTGGTTAATATCTTCGTTTTCAATGAGACACATACGACAGAACTTTTTTGCTCGAAAGCCTTCCACTAGACCAAAAATGTAGTGCAATCCAAGATTATCGCCCACAATGATTGCTAAATCAAAGTAAATTCTTTCGTCAACTCCATTGTGGTTTAGTATAATTCCCTCTTCTTGTAAAAATTTAAATTCTTGAACTGCTTTCTCGAAAATTATTGCATTTTTAAACACCGAACGATCTAAAGAATTAAATAGGATAAATAAAAAAATGTTTTCTATTTTAGATTGAAATTCTGGCGGCAAACATGGTAAACTTATATAAACTGCTCCACATTTCGATATACCTTTATGACTACCTAAAGGATTATTATTTTCGTAGTCATCGAAGTACATCAAAAGTAGAAAAACAGTTTTGCCCGGATGTCGATCTAATTTCTTTTTCCATAGAGGACTTTGAATAATATTTGAAATTATTGTTTTTGTGAATTTAAAGCGTTTACGTACTTTTTTGTTTTATCATAGATCTCTGGCATTTCGAAACAAAGTTTCAACACTCTACGGATAGGAATGAACTGCGCCACTACTGGCACATCTTTGCAGGTCGATCCTGTAGGACTAGTCCTATATTCTTTCCTTGCACCAATCTTACTCTCGGGAATAATAAACGTGTCATAATTGCGAAATTTTGAAAAACACTGTTTTTCAGTTTGTATACTTTGAAAAGGCTTTGAGAACCTTGTCATTACATCTTTGATTTCAGATATATAATTTTCAGGAGCACCTAAATTTTTTAAACGATTGCACACTTCATTTTCTATTCCGTTTGCAGTAGAAGATAATAACTTTGAAGCATCAGTAATTACACCAGTTGCTCTTTTTCTCGAAATATCTGTGCACTGATAATATTTACTTGCAAATTGTAATTGTTGTTTATAAATACTTTAAGCTATTTGTGGGGTTACTTCAATCAAATTAGAAGTACTTTTTTGAGAGTTATTTTAAAAAAGGAAATCATCGTCTGAGTACAATGAATGAGTGTGATGCATTCTTTTGATCTGATAAAGAAATTTCATGATCAGATTCGTGTTTTAGACGTCTATGCTTTAAAAAGGTATTTAGTACAGAAAAAGATTTTTGACAATGCTTTTCAGAGCAACGAAACGTTTTTAAATACGAATGCGTGAAATTGACATGTCTTAACAAAGTACGATTATCCGAAAAAGTGCATTTACACTCATGACAAGTACACAGAAAAAACTAGGAGTAAATTTTGTTGCAGGTAATTTCGGATTCTTACTCGCTGGTGTAGGTAGAAGATAAATATTACCCATGCTCGAAGTAATCTGTCTGCTATTACCTGCTCTGATGGGTAAACAGAGAATAAATGTGACAGCACTCAAAAGTCGCCACGGTCTTTAAAGTAGAAGGTATTCTCTGTGGCCTGGGAATTCGATGATTCATTAGGATCGGACCTCTCTTTTTACCATATGAGATAGTCAACGAGGTCCGATCGAATTTAAAATGATCATTTCGTAACCTCTCTGTCTATCGTATGAGATAGACAGAGAGGGTTTGTTTGTTTCGAAACGCTAAGTATGGCTTTTCATTCAAAATTAACAGACGCTCTCGGCCTACTTCATACAATAAAAAGAAATGTTTCAAAAAGTTTTGAGTAGTTGTCATGAGTAGTGGAACAGGTTTGACCAATGGGGTGACTGCTAGATCTTGTACAGGCACCTTATTGGTCAAAACCGTTCCACTATTCTACTCATCTACCTCCACTGGACTGCGTCCTTAGAGGTATCTCTGGTTTTGTCCACTATGGTAAAAGAGAAAATATTCTGCTCTCTAATAGCACTGAACTCTCCAAACTCTCCAAAATTCTGCATTTTTGTTAAAGTTGGATTTTTATGCAGAGAAGTTGTAGGCCCCGGAAGCTACGATCATGGTTCCTTAAAGCAACCAATCCCGACGCAACTGGAACGTTTACGTCATCCACTTTTGCTCCTTCTGTCCTAGAAGGAAAGCAAGAGCGGGACATTTACGCGAGAGAACATCGTTCAACACTGTTCCTTGGAGTCAGGTCTCTAGCCGCGGATGACCTTACGCGGCAGACGGGACGGTTGGAGATGAAGGTTTCACCTCTGGATACTTTTTTAGAGCTACCAATCTTTATGGAATGTTATGAGGAACAGTGTTGACGGACCAGATGAAGTGATCCCAAAAGAACAGCCTTTTGCATCCGGTTTGCGATGAAAAGAAGTGCTTGATATTTCGCCTGTTTTTCTTCCTCCTTTGCCGTCATATTACCATCGGCTAGTGCCGAGAATTCAATCACGTAAATGATCTTGGTCTTCAGATCTTTGAGGACAATATCAGGCTTCGTAGCATTAATACGTTGAGTGGTGGAGAATGAGAAATTCCAGTAGATCTTACACTGATCATTCTCCACAACGGACTCGAGTTCTCCCTGGGCGTATGGAAAGACGGGCAATAGATCAACACCATAAAAGTACCTAAGATGGTAATATAACACTTTTAGAGCCGCATTGTGTCTTTTGATGTACCCGTAACGTGCATACTTTGAGCATCCACGGAGAACATGCCCAAGTGTTTCTGGCTCTTGTTTACACGCTCGGCAGTTTGTATCGCCTACAGGTATATTCATTATGCGATCGCGGTAAACTAAGGTGTCTATAACGCCGTCTTGGCAGGAAAAAGAAATCCTTCAGTCTCCGATCTCAATGCAGCAGACTTGAGAAACATGTTGGACAGACCCATCGAGAGCTCTTCTCTACGTATGATGTCGCAGAATTGACCATGAAGTGTCGCTGCAATCAAATGGGAGTCCAAGCTCCTCTGTGGCCCTATCTGCGGCACGGTATAGAAACGCCGCAACATTGTTGGCTTCATGTTGATGTACGAGTCGCATAAGAGAATCTGCACTATTTAGAACTGAGCAGGCTGTAGCCAGAACCGTTCTTTCATGAAGACACTCCAAGCTTAGCAAGGCTCTACCCCCTTTATCTCGAAGTAGGTATATTCGAGGTACGAAAGATCTAGGATGATGACTTCGATAGATTGTCATCATCTTGCGTGTGCTTCGGTCAAGTTGCTTCAACTCATCGACGTTCCATTTTACTGCGCCAAAAGTGTAGAGCAGTATAGGAACGGCCAGCATATTGTTCGACTGGATCTTATTCTTTCCAGATAATTCGGAAGCCCAAATTTTTCTGAGAATTTGGCGCTACCTTTTTACAAGGGCCGTTTTTAACACACGCACATCTTGGGCCGATGGTGTTCCAACAACAAGTCGTAATTATCGTTTCAATCGATGAGACCCTCTCTGTCTACCACATACGATAGAAAGAGAGCTTTCGAAACGATCGTTCCGTTTTCGATCGCGCGTCATTGTCTACCTCACATGGTAGAAAGAGAGATTCGTTCGACTTAAGGCATCGGAGTCCCACCCCTGTTGCGCTGGAAATTTCTAGCGGCCTGTTCATATCTCTGCTTGCCGGCATTCAGCCTGCATCATCAACTATCGCCTCTCTCTTTCCGAACGATAAGATGCTTTTTCCAGTGTTCTGAACATGCAGGATGATACTTTGATAGACGCCCACCCTCCCCTGAACGTATCACGTTTTTTGTGAAAGACCCCAACAGAGATACTATCGATTAGATAGAGCCATCGGATTCCCACCCTAATGTTTCGATCATATTGTAGTCCACCATTTTACTGTGAGCGTCCTATACAGCGTGGAGACTAAGGCCCTGTTTCAATCAGTAGGGTACATTCACTTTAAAATACAGTGAGCTCACTCCCATAGCAGGGTTGGCGAATTACGCGTAACTCGAGTATTTTCTACGTATAATACGTTTTTGACGTAATATACGTCGAAAACAGTAGAAAACCGTAGAAAAATCCTGTAAGTTACGCTTTCAAGATGGCCGACTTGTAAAATTAGTGTCATCAGTGTTGACAAGTTTCGTTGACCTTTTACGTCAAGTGGTCTCGGAGGCCCAAAGCGAAGCGCTTGCGCAGTCTCGTGAGATGTTAGCCAGATTTAGTGAATTCGAAACCCGACAACAGGATTTTAATGAGAAATTAAACTCCACCCTTTTAGAAATAAAGACTGACCTATCTAATAATACTCGTCGCATCGATTCACTTGAAGCCGGCTCTAAAGTTCAAAATGAGGAAATCTGTACTGTTCAAAAGGAAGCTAAAGATCTTAAGGCTAAAGTGGCTGCGCTTGAGCACGAGCAGAATGTAAATGATCAAGCGGCTTTACATACTACGCTTGAAATTCATGGTCTTCCAATGAAGCCCAACGAGGACCTTATGGCCAACGTTGAGTCGATTGCCAGGACTCTTGATGTTCCAATTGCGAAGAATGAAGTTGTCAACGTCTATCGTATTATCAAAGCCTACTACCCCTCCGATAATCGTAGTTAAATTCAGTCGCCAAGACCTACGAGATAAAATGATCGAGACACGTCAAGTTAAAAGAGATTTATCTACAACGGATATTGGATGGACCGGAAATGAGAAGCGATTTATTTATCTTCGTGAGGCCTTAACTCCACTCAACAGGAAGATCTACGCTAATACTCTCGGTCTTCGGAGAGAAAAGAAAATCAAATATCTTTGGATTTCTGGTGGTAAAATTTTTTGTAGAAAGGAGGACGGTTCTTCGAGAATACATCTTGCAAATCTACTGTCTGTAGAGGGACTTCGATAGCAACCATGCATTAATTTTACACAAGTGCTACTCCTACCTAGGTATATGTGTTTCTCTAATTCTTGCTCTGCATCATATATTAATCTTGTTTATTTTTATAAAACAGCTACTTAAATTTCTATATGATATTATTATTGTTTGGCAATTTGATGCTCGTCGGTGAATATATCTTCAATATTTTTCAGGTTTTTATACCCTGTACAAATGTATCTTTTGGTAGCAAACTTGATCTCATATTTGAAATAGCTTTACATTTTGATTTTGTTCTTTCTGAGAATAATTGTATAATATTTGGATTAATTGTGTGCCTTTAATACATTAAATGTTCTCTTTTCATCCTAATATTCATAGCTCTCCGGATATTCGGATATCGATTTACGAAATCATGTCCACTTTTGTTGAGAATTTGTCTAGAGATATACGTCACTCTTTTT
>CAKNWT010085512.1:0-13342 GCA_932066315.1 Andricus coriarius | reverse complement strand
GAAATTTCGCTGAAAACTACTTAGATATGCATACAAAATTTACGAAAATTTGAAAGGCAATGTAAATTTGGTAAGATTTCGAAAAAAATGGGAAAGCTTTTTAAATAGGTCGAAAGGTTTCAAGGAAATTTGAAGAGATTTCAAATCATTTCGTTAGTGTGCAAACCTAACCTACTTATATCCAAGAGGGCGTCATTTAAATTACAAATAAATACTATTTACTAAATAGCTGTCTTACCACTTTGTATAAAGGTTAAGTCGGGTAATTGCCCGGGACTCAGCCCGTTATAACGATGAATTATATTCCAATTTTTATATTGATATGTCACTTTACTATACTAATTCACTGACAGACTCCCGCCGATTACCATAGTGAATTTGTCTGCTACACAGTCTGCTATGAACATGACCGAGGTGGAACGTGAAGCGAGGAGTGCGCATGCAACTGCGCACTTGTTTCGGTTACGATAACTTATATTTCTGTTACCATTTAGAAATTTTACGAAGCTATTTATAATTTTCAGATACAGTTCTTGAAGTTCAATTAAAATTTAGTAAATTTAATGTAAAAGTTACTGAATTGCGTGTTCAGTAACATAATTTCATCAATTTCAGTTACTTTAGTTTCTTAAATGTGTCGGAATTTTCCGAAAATTTCTAACAGTGTAGTATTCACATATAAAGTTTGTAGTATAGTAATTAAAACGATGGGAGAATGGTAAATTTAATTAAAATAGCTTTTGAAGTCTTCCTAATATTAAAAAACAAGCAAAACAAAGGCTTTACTAACATTATTTACACGGAATTTTTATTAAGTATATATACTATACCTTACGAATTTATACTAAAGCGAGATTGCTCAACTTGAAAATCAAAAATTGGCAGCTCTTAATTTTTGTGAAATTTAGTGAATTTATAGACGAATTTGAAGATGGCCTCATTTGCTAAGTTTTTGGCAAACGTATATGGCAAATATATGTCCTAAAATTACTGTCAAAAACAAATCAATTTAGGCATCAAACTTTAAAATCGGTTATGAATTACCTTTCTAATTCAGGTTCGAAAAGAAAAGTAGCAAAAAAAATCTCACGTAAAGTTTTAATTCGTTTAAAGTATCACGTTTAAATTGTAATTAAATTAATAATTATTTTAAATATTTTATTACATTGTAATAATAGAAATAGTATAATATAACTGTACTTTATTAGATATTAATTTGTTGACATATTTTTATACTTTTAGTTACTTTTAGCCTATTTTTCATACAATAGATAATGATTGACGAGAAAAGTGTTACAGAATGCGAATTTATAATTGAACTCAGTGTACAAAGCAGTGTTTAGTATAGTACTGTTCATTTTTCACGTGCGAAATTAAAAATTAGGAACAAAATAAAATGTCATTATTTCAGACTCCAAAAATGCTCATTTTCTTAATATTGAATTGCTGACATTAAATTCCCAACTCAATAAGGAAAGGAAATAAAGTGTTAGGAAACAAAGTCAGAAGACGCAGAAAAAGGGTTCAGGGCTTCAGGTACCTGACGCCGGAGTTTGCAGTAGGATAAAAAAGAGCAGCAGAACTCCGACCGAAGTTACTGCATACTACTTCCTCCGGCGGCCGGAGGAAGCAGGAGCCAAAGTTTTAAACTGGACTTCGGCAAGCAGGAGACCTGCCTGCCGGAGGGCAAGCAGTAGCCGAAGTACTGCTCGTCCCATCTCTAGTTTCTTCCATCAGAATTTTGATTTAGGGATAAAAATGAACAATTAAGCAAAAAATTGGATTTTTTCTATCAAAGAGTGACCGCTTAATGCATTTGTTAATCAGTATTGTTTATAACAATGGTAAATATTGTTTATTGTCCATTTCTGTTATGGAATTTTCATTTTTGAAGGCAAAACAAATGATTTCGAAGAAAAAATGCATTTTATATATCCAGAGGCGCTTATTTATTAAAGTTGCTTATAACAAACAAACAAATGATAACTTAGTGTTTGATTTTGATGAATTAGTGATTTTACTCGATTTTGCGGGGAAAAACGATATGAAAAGAGCTTCCAGGCTTTAAATGTACAGCACGACTCGATTTTGTTCGTAAATTTGTTTATAATAATTGAACGGATTGCCGGAAATTCATCTACGTTATCAGGATTTGTTAGCCCATTGTAAAATCGTCCTCGACAGACCTCTTTTGAATTTGATTAGCTTTAATCTAAAAAAACAAGAAAGATGAAATCCGATACCAAATTATAGGCCCTGGATCATTTTGAACCCCAATTTACTAATTTGCCTCACTGTGCGGTATCTCAGTTGCTTAGATACTCAGACTTCACGTTAGAGGTCCGGGGTTCAACCACTGAGACGGTATCCCTGGAAATTTTTCTATGCACTTGGCTGTATTCGTGGCTGATGGGGTAAAAACCAGGCTTTGGCCAATATGTCAAATGAGGCATACTGCTCTTATTAGAACACCCCGTGCAGACTATTCAACAAAAATCCCAGTCAAACAAAAATACCTTCGACATATTGGGCTGTACGCATCTTAAGCCTGAGAAAAAAATGAGCTTACTCATTTTCTCAAAAATAATAGTCGAGTATAATAATCGAGTAACAATAATAGTGACAATAATAATCTTCGATGAAAAATCTCAGGATACTTATGTGGTCTGTCGAACAGACCTTTTACACGTGGACGACCTTAAGTCTTTGCCTCTTCAAAGGAGAACCTTCACATCCTTGTGGCGGCGGTAAATGGGTACTCTGAAGCGATTGGCATGAGCTTTGAACTGGACAAGTGTGCCTGCGTCCACCTACACAACGGAAGACTAGAAACTACATCATCGCACGACGATCAGGTTGTTTAACTCATAGGTGGAAATACAATTCAATATCTTGGTAATGGAGAAACATATGCATATCTTAGAATACCGCAAGCGGCAACCCAAGATGTGCGTGTGTTAAAAACGGACGTTAAAATAAAGGTGTCGCCAAATTCTCATAAAAATTTAGGCTTCCGAATTATCTGGGAAGAATAAGATCCAGGTGACCAATATGCTGACCGTTCCTATACTGTTTTACACGTTTGGTACAGTAAAATGGAACGCCTATGAGTTGAAGCAACTTAACCGAAGCACACGCAAGATGATGATAATTTATCGATGTCATCATCCTAGATCTTCCGTACCACGAGTATACCTCCCTCGAGATAAAGGGGGTAGAAGTTTGCTGAGCTTGGAGTATCATCAATTAAGAACGGTTCTGGCTACTGCCTGCGCAGTTCTGAAGAACACAGCTTCTCTTATGCGACTCGTACATCAAGATGAAGTCGTCAATGCTGCGGCGTATCTCTAGCGTGCCGCAGATAGGGCCGCAGAGGAGTTTAGTCTCCCATTTCATTCTAGCGACATTACACATGACCCAGAATCAATAACACCTTTCGTGCTCTAAAGTCGTGTACAGGAAGCAGAATATTCGCTTCTATTATGAAAACATGCTAAGCAGCCCCTTCATGATAAATTCGACGGCTTTATACGTAGAGAAGAGCTATCGAAGGGTCGGTCCCACATGTCACTCAACACTGCTGGATTGAGATCGGAGACTAAGAGATTTCTTTTTGCTTGTCAAGACGGCGTTATTGACACCTTAGTTTGCCGCGAGCGCATAATGAATGTATCTGTAGGCGATACTAACTGCCGAGCGTGAAAGCAAGAGCCAGAAACACTTGGACATGTGCTCAGTGGTTTACCATCTTCGGCACTTCTATCCCGGACGGACCACAATGCCGACTGTCCTAGAGTTGGCGGAGCCAATCAAGACAGAGTCAATGCGATGGACGGGCAGAATCTCATTACATTTAAGTGGACGGATCGCCTCAGAGACGACCTGCCCACGAAATCTGGAAAAGGGGTTATACAAGCGGAGCGACTACTCAACCCCAGTCAGAACAAGCCGGACACAGACAAAGAGAGGCGACAATGAGACAAAACGCTTGCAGGCATCCAATAGAGGAAGAGCGGTGCTTCAGGATCCGGAGAAACATCAACATTCAGGTTTCTCTCAAGCCCGAAGATCTGGCTGAACTGGATGACGAGCTTCGTGAAGATTTTTCCGAAGAATTCGACCTCTGGACTGTCAATTGTAGTGTGTATAATGCAGCGAGAGCTTTGGCAGATGCAAACCGTAATAAAAACCAACGGTTTGTCATAAGACCAAAAGACGAATGCATCAACTCAGCACAAAGATAGGCTGGGCAAGGTAGAACGCGTCCCGCATTCAGTGTATCATTAACTACATAACATCTGGCAGGACTCTCACTGCCAAGGTTCGACAGTTCGCGCGTGAACTGCTGATGCCTCATCACACACTCATCAAGTCGAAGCCACTGACCATCAGGCAGCATATTGTTGATAGAATACGAGTACTGTCTAACGCTAGGAGGAGTCTAGAGCGGAGAGAGAGGTGGGTCAGTGAAAATCAAGAGTTTTGTCTGACCCATCTCGACTCTTCCAGGACCCTCCAGTTACTGTTGTCCACCCGCCCACACCAGAGGAGGTCGAATCATCTTGGAGAGAAGTGTACGAAGTCCAGCGTCCACTGAAAGAAAACTCAAAGAATATAAATAGCTTCAAGGAGCTGTGCAGTGCCCTCATAACACCTGAGGAGGAATGCCCACCTATCACTACGAGGAGGTGAAATTATTTTCACCTCATATCTAAAGTCAGAAGAGCCTATTCCGGAGTGGTTGGTAGAAGGGCGCACAGTGCTGCTGCCGAAATCATGAACACGCTTGTATGAACACACTGTATAAGATCTTCACAGCTATCCTAAATGATAAAAATGTTCGGACAATTTAACCAGTGTTGCGAGAGATGTACGAACAAAGCGGCTCAAAGAAGGGCGTAGCAAGATGTCGGGAGAACCTGCTCATCGATAGATATGTCTGTAAAGACGCAGAATTCTATCAGAGTTACCTATCGATGGCC
Organism: Andricus coriarius; assembly: GCA_932066315.1. Lineage (NCBI taxonomy): Eukaryota > Metazoa > Arthropoda > Insecta > Hymenoptera > Cynipidae > Andricus > Andricus coriarius. The sequence continues at coordinate 8,360 of CAKNWT010085512.1, read as the reverse complement.
TTGACTGATTACTGGCAAGCTTTCGATTCATTATCCCATAGACTTATCATCTGTCTGCTGGAAAGCTTAAAGATTCATCCACACATAGTGAGGTGCATAGAGCGATTAATGCGGCAAACCTGGAAATCGAAAGCATAAGGTCAGTCATGTATTTTACATCAATGATCTTAAGATCTATGCTAACAATAAAAATAAACTAATCTAGCTCTAGACATTGTCAAAGAGTACACTTAAGATATTATAATGGAGTTCGAGTTAGAGAAATGCGCTAAGGTTTATTTGAAGAAAGGAAAACTTAATGGCATCCCCGAAGACCCTGAGCTCGTCGACAGAAGCACTATACGACACTTTGGCGCTAGAGAGACCTATACATACCTGGGCGTACCACAGAGCCGCATTCAGGACGTGACATCTATGAAGGATATTCTCCGATGCAGATACAAACGTCTCATCCGACGAATATGGTCTTCCGAACTGTCGGCGAGAAACAAAGTATCTGCGACAAACATCCTTGCCGTCCCACTAGTATTCTATTCATTTTGAGTGGTTCTGTGGACGAAGGACAAGTTTAGATCCCTCGATATCGGGTCCCGAAAGGTTGTGCACCTGAACAAAAGCATGCACCTTAAATCTTCTGTTCCGCCACTTGACATCTCACGCCGTCAAGGTGCTCGCGGAATACTGAATCTTAAATGACTTCACAACAGGATTATTCTGGGTACAGCACATATATTTGCAAGTGCACAAGTGGACAAGACCCTCTGAAAATGGTTAGGAAACACGAAAAAGTGGGCAAAGGGACGTTTCTATACAAAGCAGCGGAGGAGGCTGCTGAAATACTGGGCCTTGACTCCAATATCAGGGGCGATGTCGTATGAGCTAACGTTTGATTTCCTTAAATCATCCGGATTGAAGTCGGGCACGGAGGGTTTCATTTTCGCATATCCCAATCAGCTCAAATACCGCTCCGCTAAACGCTGCTAGGGAGATAGAGTCAGTTGTCGAAAATGAGAAGTACCGCATATATTGGAACTTCATATTCTCGACAATTGTTTCTGTTGCGCACTCGAAGCTTGACATGGTTCTCCTTGACTTCCATAAACGAGCCATGTTCGTTATCGAATTTTCGGCACCAGCTGACAAAAACGTCGTGGCCGAGGAGAATGAAAAGAAAGAGATGTATAAAGAACTTATAAGGGAGTAGCGACGGCTGTACCCGGAATATTCCGTTAAGTCAATCGTCTTGATCATCGGTGCTCTTGGAGGTGGCAAGGTTTCACTGGTTAATAGCCTGAAAAGCATCCCTGCGTGTCAACAAAATGCTGAGACACTTGCGGGGAAAATGCAGAAGGCGGTCGTCCTTGGGTCACTCTGTGTCCTCAGGATGCACAAGGCTTTTGCCGGATCATCGTATTGAATTTTTCGTAGACTGTAACCACCTATCTCACGGTCGTGAGATGTGCTTACAGCTGAAATTTTACGGCGATTTCGCTGGGAGCAGGTGCAATTTTTTCAGATTAGCACCCGCACCCGGCGAAATCCTGCGGTTTTCCTTATGACAAACTTTTAACTATATAATCCGGAAATTGTTAACGCTGATTTAAACAGCGAAATCTCAGACACCAGCAATATTGGATGAGATTATAAACTCCCAAAGGCAGAGACTTAAAGTTCTTGCTGCTAGACTGCGTCGGTACAAGAAAAGTATTGCAAGCAGGCAACAAAATCGAACCCTTCAGGCAGATAAAAGAAGGTTCTATCGTCAACTGAGTGTAAAGCAAAATAAACAGCAAGATACTGAAGTCCTTCAATTGAAAGACATGAATAACTACTGGTCGCGTATTTGAGGAAAAACGGACAGAGATAACTGAAACGCTGCGTGGTTCCAACTAGAGAAAGCAACAGCAAACTATGACCCTGAAATGAAGCTAATTAACATCACAGCTTCAGATGTTTCAGCAGTTTTTATAAGGGTCAGTAACTGGAAAGTTCTAGGTCCGAACATGGTGCACAACTTCGTTAACAAGTACCGGAAGATTGTGCTTCCTGCGTTGACAAGGTGTTTTCAGAATATCTTTGAACACCCACATCTGATACCAGGGCTTGTGCCACGTTTTATATTGCATAACAATCCAGACGCTAAAAAATCCATTTGAATTTCGATTGATAGCTTATCTCCCAGAAATTTATAAATGCCTCACAGCTATCATTGCAGATGGGGTTCGGATACTAATCCTTTGGAATGATGCTCAAAAATGGTCATCGAATCCCAAAGTTAAAGAACGAAGCTCAAGAATTCTTAACTATTTCAGTAGTTATTGAGTCAGTCAACTTCACACCATTCATTACCAAATTGCGTTCCGCTATACCAAAAAAAGACGAGCCGAAAATTAGTTTTCTGCATTCATTTTCTGCACTCATAAGACTGAGAATCAGGGTAATCGGTCAATATAATCAGGGATCAGAACCACTATTTTGTAAAGGGTTAGGTCCACTTAGAGGTTCGACCAGGGCCTAGTTCGAACGGAGCCTTTATTATTTTTCAAAGGGTTCGATTCGGACCGAACTCTTTAGAAAATTTGAGGGTTTGAACCTGAACCCCTTCAGAACCCTTTATTATTGGGACGAAGCTAAAGGATTCCGATCGCTGAATATAATATATTTCTTCAACATTTGAGCGCCATTTCGTGTCAAACACTTGGAATTGTTAAATTTCGACTGTAAATTTGTGATCACAAGCCCGAAAAAGCTCTAGTATACTGAGTCTCATGGAAATCCGTCAGTTTATTACATTTTTCATTTGTCAATTTATTGAAATTCTCGAAAATTTAGTCGCCGTTTTGGATAAAGAAATCTTGAATTCTTACTTTTGATTTTAAAACCACTGTTAGCAATTCGAAAAAACCCCTGGTACCGGCTTTGAAGAAATTCTTGTTAATTTCGAAATCTTGGAGAACCCGAAACTTTCGAGCAGCTCGAAACTTTCGAGTACTCGAATGTTTTCGAGAACTCGAAACTTTCGAGAACCCGAAATTGTCGAGTAGCTAAAAACTGTTCAAATACTCGAAACTTTCGAGTACTCGAAGCCGTTCAATTTCTCGAAACTTTCGAGCACCTCGAAAATTTTGAGAACTCAAAATTTCGAGCATGCTCGTGCTCGACTCCAAAAAATTTGGCTCGACTCGACTCGAAGTTCCGAGATTTTTGCACACCTTTACTGTCCACGCATTATCGACTTTCTAAGTTGTGCGATGATGCTTCGGGGTACAAGAATCAAGTACTCTTAGCATGGAAAACTAATGGTAAATAGATCAATACGTATTACGAGGGGTACCTTTTAAGAAAACTCCTGCAATGCCCACGCATTATCGACTTTCTAAGTTGTGCGATGATGCTTTGGATTACAAGAATCAAGTACTCTTATCATGGACAACCAAGGATAAATAGATCAATACGTATTACGAGGAGTGTCTTTCAAGGAGACTCATGCAATGTACTATGGTTCTGTTTAGCCTTGAACCCATTGAGAAAAACACTAAATAGCATGTCTCATGTGACGGATGTCAAAAAGCATTTTTCCAATGATATTCAAATGAAGATTGACTAGATAAATGCAGAACAGTGCATTTAATCGGAGGAAAATTAGGAACCGTATAGCTGGAGAACGAGTTCGAGAATGACATCGTGGCAGTGGCTGAGGGCGAGTCATTAAAATACCTGGGTATTCTCGAATCTAAGGGTATTCAGCATACGATAGTTAAGAAAAGCCTAATGAGTGCCTTCACAACAAGACTCAGATTCATTATGAAGAGTTCTCTCAACTCGAAAATCAAGATCAGGGAAATCAACGCCTATGCCATATTTGCCCTTTCATACTCCTTTGGGCTCATCAAATGGTCGCAGAGCTAAAAAATGTAACGCTGTGATTCGGCGATTGAAAAGGTAGTTCTACCATGAATTAGAGGGGGTAGGGGCATTGTGGATGTCAAGAAACTGTGTTAGTCACAAGTTATACAGCTGCGAGACTATCGTAATAGCAAGCGAGATGTTGCGCTTTACAAAACCATCCGTAAAGCGGATCTCGATTACACGCCCTTGAATTCAAAAGGGCGTCCTGTTCTCCATAAACGAAAGAATTTGTCATTTCGATTCAGGACAGGGTTGTCACCACCAGAAATTATTGCAGACACGTGTTACATCAAAACGGGGTTGACTAGTGCCGATTATGTGGCGATATCAACGAACCCATCGAGCACTTTATTGATGGTTGTTGCGTAATGGCTCAGAGAGAATATGGGCGTTTCTACGGAAGGTGTCATTTTTCGGTCACCATGATATTATAGGCAAACCTACACTTGAAATACAAGTTATATTGCATGAAAATGTACAGACAGACTTCCTGAAATAAAAACAAAAGTTTATAGTCATTGCAGAAACCCTCATAATCAGATATAACATATAATAGTTCAACAGAATCCCAAAAATATACCTGTTTAATGTTTGTCACCAGCTGAAAATTGAATGCTTTGTATGCTCACACCTTTTCTGCGCAATGTTTGAAAATTCTAAGAAAAATCCTGCTAGTTCAGTGGAGCATAGGGAAAATACGCGCATCTACCTAGGTCAAAAATGTTTCGATTTTTTCTTATATTTAGGTGTCCAGCAGGCACCATATAAAGAAAAAAGATATGCTTCTGAAATTATCGAAGGATCACACATCCAAACATCGAAAATTTTGTATTCGGCGAAAAACTGTCACCTCCATCATCGTCCGTTACTCGAAGAATATTTGAAGCACACTTTTCTGTGCTCACGGAAATTAAATAGCATGTTGGGCCGAAGAAGTTTACCATAATTAAAGTAAATATCGCACTGCGCGCAAAAGTTATGTCCAATTTAAGTCTCAAATGTCTACTCCAAAGTTTCAGCGAAAATGTCCACTCCGGCGCCAGCAGCTGTAAAAATCGCGCACATCAAGATAGAATTAAACTTTTTGCTGATTTTGCTGCATTTCGGTGGCCGAAAAACGTCACCGCAAGGAAAATCATGTGCCTCAAAAAACATGTGCATTTCGTAGAAATCGAAGTCAAAATATGTAAATAAATGGCTTTTCTTCAAAAGCTACATGTGAACAAAAAATTTTCTTCTACAAAAAAGTTTAATTTTATTGACTCTTTTGTCTATCAATTACTCGTCTAGAAATATTTTTGGAACAAGTAGGTTTTTATATTAGAAAGGCCTGAAGTTTTTCGCGAACTAACATTATTTTAGTAAAAATACAAAATAATAAATCATTTTCATAATAAATTTTCGGCAAATAAGTCTATCGTTATTATAATAAGTTAAGCATTTTCTAAGAAATTGATTTAGAGAAGAGTTTAGGAAAATATTTCTAATGTTTCTTAAAAGTAATATATTTATAATAATAGTTTAATGATGAAAAAATAGATTTGAAACAATTTTGAACCAATTTTTAATACCAACGTTGCATTAAACGTTAAATGTCATTTCATTTGCTTACTTTCTTGAAAGTATATTTTTCGTAATACATCCCAATATAATTTCCATCAAATTTTGTTTGAGTAATATCAGAGAGAGAAACAGTAATATTATTATATAATATATTATATTCTATCTATATTAGAATTATAATATCAGTATCTATAATATAATATGATATATCATATTATAGTACAATTTTTATATTGTTACGTAACATAATTTTTTATATTTAATAGAACTGAAAGAATGAGTATGTATTCCTTTGGGTTTGAAATTTCCCCCCTTATGTGTAATTTTTCCTCTTACCACAAGGGAGACACTGCCTATACGGACTTTTTAAAACTAGTTAGTGTAAAAAAATGAAAGAAGTTGTAACAAATTATTGAGCAAAAGATTTCACTGCTCAATCAAATTATCCATATCATTTGCGTTTACATAATAAACTATATAATTTGCTTATAATACTAACATCTTGGTAATGGAGAAACATATACATATTTTGGAATACCGCAAGCGGAAACCCAAAATCACGCGTGTTAAAAACGGCCCTTGTAAAAACGTATCGCTGAACTTTCAGAAAAATTTGGGCTTCCGAATTATCTGGAAAGAATAAGATCCATGCGACCAATATGCTGGCCGTTTCTATACTGCTCCACACATCTGATGAGTTGAAGCAACTTGACCGAATCACACGCAAGATGATGACAATCCATCGAAGTCATCATCCTAGATCATCCGTACCTCGAATATACCTACCTCGAGATAAAGGGGGTAGAGGCTTGCTAAGCTTGGAGTGTCTTCATCGAAGAACGGTTCTGACTACAGCCTGCTGAGTTCTAAATAGTGCAGATTCTCTTATGCGACTCGTACATCAACATGAAGCCAACAATGTTGCGGCGTTTCTATACCGTGCCGCAGATAGGGCCGCAGCGGAGCTTGGCTCCCATTTGATTCCAGCGACACTACACATGGCTTAGCATTACTAAAACCTTCGGTGCTCAAAAGTCGTGTACAGGAAGCAGAATATACGCTTCTACTAAGAGAACATGTTGACAAGCCCCTTCATCGTAAATTCTACGGTATCATACGTAGAGAAGAACTCTCGATGGGTCTGTCCAACATGTTTCTCAAGTCTGCTGGATTGAGATCGGAGACTGATGGATTTCTTTTTGCCTATCAAGACAGCGTTATAGACAACTTAGTTTACCGCGAACGCATAATGAATATACCTGTAGGCGATACTAATTGCCGAGCGTGTAAGCAAGAGCCAGAAACAGTTGGGCATGTTCTCAGTGGATGCTCAAAGTATGCACGTTACGGGTACATAGAGAGACACAATGCGGCTCTAAAAGTGTTATATTACCATCTTAGGCACTTCTATGATGTTGATTTATTGCCCATCTTGGCATACGCCCAGGGGGAACTCGAGTCCGTTGTGGAGAATGATCAGTGTAAGATCTACTGGAATTTTCCATTTTACACCACTCAACGTATCAGTGCTACGAAGCCTGATATTGCCCTCCAAGATCTGACGACCAAGGTCATTTACGTGATTGAATTCTCGGCACCAGCCGGTGGTAATGTCACGGCAAAGGAGGAAGAAAAACGGGCAAAATGTCAAGCACTTCTATTCGAGCTGAGCAGGCTGTACCAAACCTACACAGTCCATCTTGTATTTCTCATAATCGGCTGTCTTGGATGTATAAAAGCATCATTTCTTAGCCAACTCAAAAAGATTCCGGCTTGCCAGCGTGAGGCTCATCCCATCGCAAACCGGATGCAAAAGGCTTTTCTTCTGGGATCACTTCATCTGGTCCGCCAACACTGTTCCTCATAACATTCTACAATGATTGGTAGCTCAAAAAAGTATCCAGAGGTGAAACCTTCATCTCCAACTGTCCCGTCTGCCGCGTAAGTTCATCTGCGGCTAGAGACCTGACTCCAAGGAACAGTGTTGAACGATGTTCTCTCGCGTAAATTTCCCGCTCTTTCTTACCTTCTAGGACAGCAAGAGCAGAAGTGGATGACGTAAACGTTCCAGTTGCGTCGGGATTGGTTGCTTTAAGGAACCATGGTCGTAGCTTCCGGAGCCTACAACTTCTAATAATATAATCATTAGTTTTCGAAAATGTGTAATATGATATGCTCCTCTGTGTTGTTAACGGAATTACCTTTTTCAAAGCTTACCATCAAAATTTAGTGCAGCGTTTAATATTACGTGTCAGTTTAATGTATATATTAACATTACAACATTTTTCCTTAAATTCGGAATGAATAGATAATGAAATTTTATATGTCGAAGATGGCACATATGGGACATAACTTCTGAAGTATACCCACCCTAAAATAAGAAGTTGTCTGATGGGGCCAATTGTAGTCCTATTGGATGGTACTTCTCACAAAAAAATGATTAATTTCGAAAAATATTTATTAAAGTGGAGGATGTACAATTTTTGGGTTTTTATACAAAGCCTTATTTTCAAACATTTGTAAATTTTGTCCTAATACGTTAAAGAAAATTTCATCCAATACGTTTTCGATAGAGTTTTTCACCAGTTTTTAGGTAATTATAACGGTTGTTGGAAAATATAAAAATTTCACATTAATTTTGGAAAATCAGAAATAAATTTGACTTTTTTTTCAAATTTCGAAACTTTTCTTTTGGTTTGAAAATAGTTTAAAAAGAAAGCTCAGCTTTTTTCGTATAAGGCCCCCAATTTTCAGAGTGGCAAAGTGATCGGTCTTCGATTAATCGAACGATAAGTAATCAGATGCCGCATTAGAACAGTGGCCTGGGAAACCCGATTTCTATTCGCAATATTTAAAACAATGGACCGATTTTTTCTAGAATGCAGTGG
>CAKNWT010085507.1:0-11178 GCA_932066315.1 Andricus coriarius | reverse complement strand
GAGATCTACACCTTCTTCATCGAAGAGGGCCATTCTTAGACACTTGTTCATAAATATTCATGATGACATAACGCATCCTTGTCTAACACCCTGAATAATATCGAACCATTCACTCAGTTTCCCATTAACCCTTACACTCGCTTTACTACCTGCATATATTGTTTGTATTGCTTGTAGGAGCCATCCATGGACTCCGTACTCTTTAAGGGCATGTGATACTTTGAAAATTATCGATTTTAGCAGTGTTAGGTTCTCCCGGCTTTTTTCCTACAATAATAAATATTTTGCCTTAAAAAATTGGGGAATGATATCAAACATGCTAACGGACGTCCCCAAACTCTTCTGTTGTGGAATAATTTAAAAAAATTTCATTTTGCTAAATTTGATTAATATGCGTGTATTTTGAGGTTATGTGTGTTACAATTCTCCCCGCAGCTTTACTTCAAAACTACACTATATTTTTGGTCGAAAACTTAGGACAAGTAATAAAACATAGTAACTAATGTCCCGGAACTAAGCTTGTCTGTAGGCAATCCAAAAAATATATTTCATAAATAATTTAATTTATGCTCGTTAGGATGCCCTCTATGCCACTCGGTACAACAGATACCGACATTATCGGAATGACAGAGACTTGACAACCGATCCTAACCTCCAAATAGTGCATATACAGAAAAATTTTATTTAGCAGAATATATTTTTTTGCTACTATCCCTTTAAAAAAAGAGTTCGGGGACGTCCATTATTCTATTTTATAGCATCTCCGAATTCAGTTTTTAAATTTTTTTTAAGTTTTGTGGACAAAAACCCGGGGGAACTGAACCCGATTGAAATATCACATGCCCTTAAGCATTTCAGCATTAATACTGTCTACACCAGCAGCCTTACCATTTTTTAAACTCTTAATTATATCAATAACCTCGGTGACGCAGACATTTTCAATTGGGGTTTCTAATGTATTATTTTCTATCTCGCAGCTCTGTTGTCTTATATCTTCACCTCCTAATAATTATTTAAAAGAGTCTTTTAAAGCCTTTACTATCCCGTCTGTATCATATAGCATTTCCCCTTTGTTGTTTCTCATGCTCACCAACTCTGTATTTTTAATTTTGTTTGTCTCTTTGAATATTATTTTCATGGTTCCTTGGAAGTCGTTTTCTAGTTTCTTCTTTTCTTCTGTTCTGATTTTATCTTTACTTTCTTTGACTAGTCGTATTAGTAATATTATGAATTGATTTGAATTAAAAATTTTTTAAAGTACATATTTTATATTATTAAAAATTAAGTTTAAAAACTGTTTTCGAAGGAAATTTTTTGAATTTTTACTTTTATTTTATAATCATCTCACTTTATTGAAAACGCAACATTTATTTACGTAAGTGATATATGAATAAAAATAGTTTAAACAACGTAATAATATGTCTAATGCAAACATCGAAATCACTATTTTAAAACGAGGTCAACGTTGAATAGTGGTCCAAATTTAAGTTTTTTGCAAAAATAAAATTTTTCACCTGAGAAATGAGGATGCTGAATTAAAATAAAAACGCTTTGATACAAAAAAAAATTATTCAGTTCCAAGAAATTAAAAATTAAAGCCCTCGGTATCGCAGTAATATGGTAGATTTTTTTGTGGCTGTAAATCTGAAAAAATAGTTATTTCTACAAATATCAATGTGAAAACGTTGTAAAAATTATTACTACTGGATATTATTATTACTGTTGGAGGTGGATTTTTCATCGAATTTTTCTGTTTCGGTTCCATCAAGATTTTAAATTATGTGAATTGTTTAAATTGAATATATACATAGTAATAACAATATTAATTATAATTAAGGCTCGAAGAATCTATTTGTTCATTTAGGAAAATATGTACTGCAGTTGAAGTACGAACTACTTTATTGCACTCGCGCATGGTTTAGGCCAAAGAAATATTTTTTTGAATCAATGGTATATTTTTTTGCTTCAAATATTAAAAAAATTTATGTGAAGAAATAGTTTTTTGGGCCTATAAAATATTTGCTTGACTTTAAAATATATTTCTTTTCATCAATTCACATTTCCTCATTTCAAATAAATATTAATTCCCATTCATGGCACATTCATTTGGAACAATGTGTCATATATTTGGTTTAAAATGCATATTTTTGTCTTCAATTAATATTTCTTTGATTCAAAGAAATATTTCCCTCCGACCAATAGGTCGTGTTTTTTAATCAAACAATGTTAACTTAATCCTATTAACATTTGTCTGGCTGAAAGAAATTCTTTTTTTCATTCAAAGTGCATATATTTATTTCCCTCAGATAAATATTTCTTTAAAAATAATCAGGACTTGCACTTACTTCAGCCAAGTAAAATTCACTTGGTACAAGTAATCCTTTTTTTCAGTGAAGAACCGGGCGAGCGCTCGAAAACGTTAAGAAGAATTGTCCAAACGTCTTGTAATATGCAAATTTTAAAGTTCAAAATATTAAATTAAAAAAAAAATATTTACTTGTAGAGAATATTAAAATGGAACTTTTTTCTATTTCAAGTTTTTCTTTCCGATGTATATTTTTAATAATAAAATTGAAAAAGTGTGAAATTTTTTTCCCAAATTCAATTATTTTTTAAAAGATAAATCGTCTTTACTCAGGCAAATATGATTGAAACTGTTTGAAATTTGGTATACACATTCACTACCCTAAACGGTGGCCTTTAAAAAATTTAAATGCTTTTTTCAGGTACCCCAAAGTTATGAATAGGAGATTGTTCTGAATGCCTTTGGGGAACCATTTTTGATAAATGGTAAATAAACAAAAGAAACGATAAAAAAATTGTAATCAATATATTTATGAATATTTCATCAAAAAAATTCGTATACAAAATATTCAAGTTTCAATATTAATTTTTTTTAAAAACTATAGTAAGTATAATATGCATAATATTTTAATGTTATTGTAGAATACATAATGTGTAATATACAATGTACAATAATATATCATAGCTATATAATAATTGTATTATAATTAAACGTGCCTACTGTACGCGAAGATATACGCGACGTGAATAAGTATAAAAGTAGGCGCGTCTAATTAGAATACTATTATTATATAGCTATTATATAATATTGGACATTGAATATGACACATTATGTAGGGGAGAGTGGGGTATGGTGTCTCGCTTTGACTTAAATGCCTTATAAATTATGATTGAAATGTGATTTTGATGTGTGTATTTTTTAAGATGAAGCTTACATTACAAGGGAACATATGTTATTACTCCGAAACGCTGTTTAATTTCTTCATTATTTGATATTTAATTAATTGATGGATGTTGCATTTCAGTCAGCGTAACCCATACATTGGGGTACGGAGACAGTCATATCACTGCCGTTTATTTAAACAATATGAACATTGTAAAATAAAAATTATATAATATAATAATTCTGGAAAGTGTAATAAAACGAAAAAAATTACTCCAGGAATTTTCAACACTAATTTAATGTTTTATTATTGATCAAAGTAAAGTATGTATCGAAAACAGTTATAATCTCTTACTCCCTGCTGAAACACATAGGCACGCCGCGGCGCGGCGTCATGCCCCATTTGTGATTCTATTAATTTTAATACATTTAAAACGTTTATAGAAACAAATCATGATACCAGAAGTTTAATAAAATACTTTACCTATTAAAATATAACTTTTTCATGCTTTAAATATTTCAAAATATGCTGTAAGTGCTTAATTTCAGCCAAAAACTTTTTCATCGGTTTCTGCTAAAACTGTTTTTTCATAATTACTCTTCTGACGCGAATTTTAAAAGAGAAATTACATCAAATCACTATTTTTCTAAACAGAGAAAACTATTTTATGTGAAAAACTAATATGAATATCTTTGTGAATATTAAAAAGTATGAGCGTTATTTGTAATAGTCACTGTGCCGCGCACCGACATCATACTCCACTCACCCCTATTCTACAATAACATTAAAATATTATGTATATTATACTTACTATAGTTTTTATAAGAAATTAATATTGAAATTTGAATATTATGTATACGAATTTTTTGATGAAATATTCATAAATATATTAATTACAATTTTTTTTTAATTGTTTCTTTTGTTTATTTATTGATTAACTTCTCGTTAGTAATTCTAATTTACATATAACTCCTTTATATAAACGTAATTATATGGCCTTATTAACTTGAAAATAGTATTTTACTGCTTTTTAGTATTTAGAATAGGTTTTAGCAGGCAAAAAAATCCGCTCAGGGAAATATTTCAATTTCATCAAAAATGGTTCCCCAGAAGCATTCAAAACAATCTACGATTCATAACTTTGGGGTCCCTGAAAATACCATTTAACTTTTTTAAACACCACCGTGCCTACCGATGCCTACAAGATAAAGAAAAAAGTCAAAACTGCCAATCGTTTAATAATAATTAATTGGAAATTGAGACCTGACGGTAAGCACGTTTTTTTAGGTTCGGCAAAGAAAAGTATCGAGGGAACATCAACATTGAAACAACTTCCAGTGAGACATTTCTTCCTCACTATTGAAGGAAAATTTCTGGAATTTTTAGATCAATTAATTCAAAATTGGCAGAAATATCCATTTTGTAGCATATTCAAATGCTTCTCAACGTTAGTAGTCTCGCCTGTACTCTCCTATAAACATAAAGGACTCGTATTTTCAATAATTAAACATTAAAAAACCTGTCCCGTCCCCAATTAATAGAAAACCGATTGCTTGATATTTTTGCACATTTCGTTGTTTTCAGTGTATTAGCAAATAACTAAAAATAGAAAACTTTGTGCTTCGCAAGTTGTTCCCCCCTTTACTTTGTTTTCTTCTTTTTAGTGATAAGGAATGTAAACAAACCTACTAGTATCTTTGTTTGGAAATTTTTGCTATGGAAAGGACTCAGAGTCTCAAACTGTTTCGGAAGTTGCCAATCACTCTCTGATTTATTGTACGATTTTATGTACGTTTTTTGCTCTGTTACTGTAAAGTGTAAAACAATATAATTCGACGTTTCTAGTTATTTTGTAGTCTGTGAATTTCTAATACATAAAATATTAATTTACACTGATGTTGGTGAGGTAATAATTAATTCACGTTAACGAGCCTAATTTTTTAAACAACTTATTATTTTTAATAATATTCCCGTTGAATAATGTTTAGAAAGTTCCGGATTTTTTCTGAAATATTCAACTCTTTGTCTATTTTTTATTTAGAGTGTGGTAATAATTACTGAAATTTAACCAAAATAATAGTTTAATCAAATTATTATTGTTTTTTAACTATATTTTCTTACAGTAATGCTAGATAGGGGCGATTTTTTCTGAAATTTTCCTCTTTATGTCAACCTGTCAATTGCAATGTTTGACATAAAGACCGTTTTAACCAAAGATTATTACTGAATATTGGAAGAACTCCTGGGTTTTCCGAATAGTAATAAAATGTTTACAAGAAGGTCAAAATTTCAGAAAAAATCGCCACTATCTAGCATTATTGTAGGAAACGATAGTTAAAAAACAATAATAATTTAATCAAACAATTATCTTTGCTGAATAGCATTAATTTTTACCTCGCTCTGAGTGAAATGTTGACAAAAAGAAGAAAATTTCAGAAAAACTCGCCACTATCTAGCATTATTGTAGGAAAAGATAGTTAAAAAAATAATTTGATTAAACAATTATTTTGTTTAAATTTCAGTAACTCTTTTGACGTATGAAAAATGTATACCACACACAAAGTTGTATCTTTAAATTTTTTAACGCTGAAATCAACAACGGATTGTTGTTATAGAATTGATGATTATCAATTTTATATTTACATTCACCAAATTTCGGCTTTTGTACATTACTTGCACGTAATATCATGCAATAAGTTTTCTTTTAACGTACAAATTATTCTTTCTTTGGTCCGACAATAGATTTCACTTTAAGATCAAAGGAAATCCTTTCACAGTTAATGGATAGCATTTGAAACGACAATCCTTTAACTGTGAAAGGATTTCCTCTCATGCCAATTTTGAATGGAAAATCCTTTGATAGTGAAAGGAATCGTTTGACAGTCACTAGTCTGTTTTTAGAGTGTAAGTATGTACATACGTAGATCACAAAAGCAACCCCCAGTGGTGCTGTTTTCGTAATGAAATGATTATTGCGGACTTGATCTGGCTGATCAGCGCCAAACAGCAACGCTGGGAGTTTATTTTGTTGTCTGGGTGATTTCTTAAACGCTTAGCGTTCAAGTTAAAGTGAAACCGTTTAAACGAGATAAGCATTTCTTATAAGGTGTTTTAGACTGCTTGATTAAACCTGGCGAAACAAAGCCAAACAGCAACGCTTAGCGTTGAAGGTAGGATGGAAGCGTTGGCACAAAACGACTGTCCCGAAGAATAAGTCACTAACACAGTTTTCCGTATGCAAAGTGTATCAACTATATTTTACTTTGGTAGAGTGTCGTATCTCTATGTACTTTTAAATGGAGATACGACACTCTAGCGGAGCATAATACAGTTGATACGCTCTGTTTTCGGAAAAAATTGGTTAGTGACTTATTCTTCGGGACAGTCGAAAAGGAGAATTCTGTAAAAGGTGCTTTAAAGTGCTTGACATAAACTGGTTGATCAGTGCCAAATTGTAACGCTGGGTATCGATTCTTTTGTCTGGCCATTCAACTTAAGCGCTTTGCGACGAAGTTAGGATGCAATCTTTTAAACGAAAGTAGCGTTTGTCATGCGTATCACCGATTCAGACAACCAAACGCCTCTTGATAATAGAAATCGAATTTCCCGTTTGAAGCTTGATAACATGCAATTATATGAACGCTTTGTGCGTTGCCTAAGCGCTTAGTGCATCGCCCGAACGCTTATCACTTCCAACGCGATTACATCGCATTATTCGTCAGTGAGGTATGCTAAGCTGCCACAACACAATTGAGGTATAGAGATGTAACCTATTTCATAATTTAGGGCTAATTTGGGCCCCTATTCCCAAATTTAAGGTTCTATTATTTTTGGTGAAAAATGGTGATTGCGCTGGCTTAACGTTAAGCTAGCCGAACATTGCTAGCTGTAAAACATTTTTCTTAAATTTTGAATATTATATTTCCAGAGCCCTTAATAAGCCCTAAATTATTGTATGAGGTAAATTTTGTGTAAAATCATTTTTAATACGTTTTACAGCAATGTTCGGTCAGCTTAACGTTAAGCTGGCGCATACACTACTTAAAACAAATATATTAGAGCCCTAAATTTGGGACTACGGGCACAAATTGGACCTTAATGAGCCGTAAATTATGCGAGTGGAAAAAATGTGTTTTATGATTTTCTTCACGTATTTTTTATAACGTTAAGGTGGCACGACACTATATATAACAAAAAGAAAAGGGCAAGGGAAAAATCGCACGAATTTCAGTCGACGATATTTCAGGAGCCTTAAGGCTCCTTAAGGCTCATTTAATTAAATGAGCCCGAAATTATGCAAGGGAAATGAAAAAAAAAAAGAATTTGTTTTGGTAAATTTGTTAAAACAATTTATTTTAATGTTCAAATATCATATTCGGGGAGCCCTAAATGAGCCTTAACGCAGGGTGAGATAATAAATATGTTTAATTCATTTTAAGTAGGATTGTTTAAACATTTTTTTTTTAATTTTTGATTATTATATTCCCAGAGCCCTAAAATATTGTGTGAGGTGAATTTGGTGTAAAATCATTTCTAGTACGTTTTACAGCAATGTTCGGCTAGCTTAACGTTAAGCTAGCGCAAACAACATTTTTCACAAAAAATAATACAGCCCTAAATTTGGGAATAGGGGCCCAAATTATCCCTAAATGAGCCCTAAATAATTAAATAGGTTACATCTCTATACCTCAATTATGTTGTGCCAGCTTAACATACCTTCGTCAGTGCAATTCTTTTTCTACATAAACTTACACGAGAGCAATGCAAGGGGTGAAAAAAAGTCTCTGATATATTCCCCTCCACAGGTAAAATTATGTACCCAAATCTGACTTTTAAATCGTCGTAGCGCAAAAACTGTTCATAATTTGAGTTTTTGCTAAACGGATTTTTCGATCAGGAGAGCATTAACTAAAAAATATCAAAAACTTTGAAAATCTCACCGGGACCTTTTTTACCATGCATTCGGTGCGGGTTCCTTTCGATGTTGTTTACGAACAGGTTGAATTTCCTACGAACAGTTCCTGAAAGTTTCAGACTGAAATGAACCGCTCAGAGGAAAAACGTTACAAGTCCTATGTTAAAAGCATAGGACTTGTAACGTTTTTCTTCGGAGCGCCTCAAATATAAAGAGGAAAAATTTTATTTGTGCGATTTAATTTATATTAATTTATAAATTCGCAACTCAGAATATTTGAACCCTCAAAGACAGCTGACTCACCAGTTTCTAAACATGAACCAGGAGTGCGTAAACACGCGCAGCCATCGAGGCAAAACAAAATACACTCGAACTCCAAAGATACAATCACTCCACATATACGAGCGTCCCGACTCCAAATGTGCGGGCAGATTTTTTCCCCCTGTACTCCCACCCTATTCGAGAGTGAGGCGCACGCGAATAAACGTTGAATTCTCGACGATTGCTCACTGCGATTTGCATACGCGCGCATGCGCGTAGTAGGCCTCGTGCGTTCTCACGCATTACCCCCGAAATCTAAACGTCGCAGGAGTGTGAGCCCCTTTCACGCTCGTATCTTTGAAGTTCGAGTGTAGGTATTATAAAAAATTTTAGCCACTCATCCGACGAGCTCGAAGCACATATACGAGCGTAAACACGCACCGCGCATTTAAGCGAGCATGTGTGCGGGCCACGTACAGACGAACCTACTTTCCAATTCCCAGATTTGTCGGGCAAGCTCGTGAGTGCTCTGAGAATCTTTTCTCAATCTTAATATTTTTGTAATTATTCACGTAAAAAACGTGATAAACCGTTTTAGAATTTTCACATCGAGTTCGTCAATTCTTTCTCAAAGTTCGCAGATTATTTACGGAATTCATCAATATCCGATGAATTTGTCTCATATCCTAGACCTAGCTACTAGTTCGTGACTTTTTTCACAAATAAGTTTTTTCCGTGTGCAGATTAACTTGAGACCCATTTATTTCCATTCTAAAATTAAATGTTCTAGCTTTCTAAAATGATAATCAAGTCTTCCTAAGGAAACGTGTTTACGTAGTACTATGTCGTGATTGTTATATTCGCTGTCGTATGATAATATCTCGGTAGATCGGTCCGCAAATCAGGATGTATAATTAAGACAATGCAGGTACAATACATCGTAGATCTTCACTGCTGATCCTTCCGTGGTTTTTCTTCACTCCAGCCATCTCTTTCTCATTCTGAGTTTCTTTCTTCCTCACTCTAGCCTCTAGCTAGTCTAGCGCGCAGTGTGCAACATGCAACGGATCGTGAGCGGATCGATCACTTATGCGGAGATCGTGATCGTCAGTTGCCAAGTGCTCTGACACGCTAAGCAACTGGTGTTGGATCTCTGGTTTATGATTTCGCTCTTCCTCATTCCATTTATCGGATTTTCCTCGTTCCTCAATAAACTCCCTCCACGAGGAGTAATACTGTTGTGTAGGTTCGAGCTTTGCTGCGGAAATGATTTCGCCATCAAAGTGGCTTCTACTCAACGTAATCATTGTAGAGTAATGTGCACGTTGCATCTCACGCGCGGTTGCACTGTCTATCCGACTTTCTATGACGGAATGAATATAGGTTTTTAGAAACTGTAACGGAATTTTTCAAAGCAAAAATAAGTTAAAATTATTAGAAATATAGTGGAAATTAACTGGTAACTAGCGAAAAGTGATTCAATAATTATAATCTGCGCTTTCCTCCGTGAAATTTTGATTGTCTTTTTACATTCTCATCTCAATGAGAAGGTATTGGTTTTATGTGAAAAATGACTTTCGCGGATTCCATCATTTGTAGACTTTTTGAGGTGCCGTTATTCAGAATACAATTACAACAACGACAGTGTTTGTCGTTGTTGTCTTTGTCGTCTGTATACCAATAAATTTTGAAAGGCTGCTCGAATTGGATTTCGCTCAGGCACAATATCTTTAAGGGTGTAAAAAGAAAGGACTAGTTCGCCAGCCAGCTATTTTAAATCAAATTTCAAAAAGCTAGAGCATTTTTAAAAATTTTGAGACTATTTTTCTTTATGATTTATAAATTTTCTGTACGGCTATTCATCATACTCGAAAAGTCGAACAATTTATCCATACGACTTTTTTCGATAATAAGAAAATTATCATAAATATAGCATTTTCAAAATTCAAAAAAACAAACAAAAATGACAATTTTAAGCGAAACAACGCACGATATGAAAAAGAGTCAAGAGAAGAAAAACATTGGTTTTCGAAAGCCCTACAAGTTAATCCTAACAACTTTTAGAATTTTCATTAAAAGTCGAAAATTCACATGTTTATCGCACAAAAAATAATTAAAAATTGAATTTTGCGGCCATACTATCCAATATACGAAAAAATACAAATTGACAAAAATTGTACACCCAAAAAAGAGCTACAAATTTGTCATTAATCATTTTTCGATAGGATGCGTAGTTTTTGTTTTAATCGTGAAAAATAACATAAAAAATAACAACAAAATTTTCGGAAAAACGACGCAAGGTACGAAAAAAAATTAATAGACAAAAATTGTACACCCAAAAAGATCTATACATCACGCAGAAAAAAGAAATGTTATATTTACTTATCAAGAAATGTAACGTGTTTCTTGTAATCGTAACAGTAAAAACTGCTCTTAATGAGGGCGTAAAAATCTCAAAATCACTTAGCATTTCGTAAATGTCACAGTGAAGTTAAGGTGGATTAAAAGGTAATCCTTTAGTAAATTACATCTCTATCCCCTAGTATTAAATACTGTAAGATATGTGAAATTCACAGAACCGAGATTACAATAGTGCACTGAAACAAATTTCTAGGTGTATTACCTAGAATTCTTGCTATCCCAGCTAGAAAGTATCGCTGGATTTCGTCTTCCTAAATAGTTAGCTGTATTGAACAGATTTTCTTCCAGCAAAGTATAGGTACAGTACCTAGAAAATTTAGCTGTCACGAGCAAACCAATTATAGGAGATACGATGTTTGAGCATGACTGCTAGAATGTTTAGAAAATGGTGAT
>CAKNWT010085437.1:0-11544 GCA_932066315.1 Andricus coriarius | reverse complement strand
TACTTGAAAATACTTACGCATTTCAAATTGCAGATGTTACTGATTTGAAAAACTTGTGACTCTTTAAATAATTGAAAGTCGTTGAATTTCGAATGGTTCCACTTTAAAATTGCGTAATCACTTTTGCTTTTACTTCCTATCGGTTACATGCAGTTGCAGTTTTGTACCTGCGTCGAAGTTCGAAGTTACGTAAATATGTACCTCTCGTAAAAACCAGTTCCAAATTGAAGAACCTTATTCATTGGAAAGTGCCCATGTTTACACTTTCTTTAAAATATCATCAACTTTATGCTTTTGCCATGTCAGAAAACTGGTTTAATAGAAAACATAAAAGTTCTTTGCAGAAAAAAAATCTTGCAAAAAAACTGTTTATCGATCTAATCAAAAATTGAAATTTAAATACATGTTGATACATTAAAGGCCAATAATAACTAGAAAAAAATGTAGTAGTATTTTTAACCAAATAGTTGAATTTTCAAACTGAAAACTGGAATTTTTTAATGGACAGTTGGATTTTTAGCAAAAAAAATTGAATTTTCAACAAAAAAGTTCATTTTCAGTTAAGAGAGATGAATTTTCAATCAATAAAGGTGAATTTTCTACCAAAAGAGATAAATTTTTAATCCAAAAGGACAATTTTCAACAACAAAAAACAGATTGTTGACCAACAAAAGATGACTTTGACAAAATAGTTAAATTTTTTTAAAAATAATTAAACTTTCAACCAAATGTTTGAATTTTTTATCAAATAGCTGAATTCATAACCTATAAACATGAATTGTCAACCAAGAAGAATAATCTTCTGCAAAATATTAATTTTTAACAAACAGGATTAATTTTCTACCAAAATAGACGAATTTTTAACAACATAGTAAAGTTTTTGAGCTAAAAAGTCAAATTTTGTAAAAAAATAGTTGACTTTTAAAACAGAAAAGAAGAATATTCAAGAAGAAAGTTAATTTCAATAAAAAACATGTCAATTAAAAAAGAAAAATTTTCAACCAAAAATGGAATCCCTAAATTTTCAGTTTAAGAAATTAATTTGCAACAAAAAATCTAGTTTTCAACAAAAAAAACAACTTATATTCAAAAAATTGATTACAACTAAAAAAGACGAATTTTTAAAAAAATAGTTAAATCCTGAAAAAAAATTATAAATTTTCAATAAATAACATTAATTTTCTACCCAAATACACGTATTTTCAACAAAATACATGAATTTTCTAAGCAACTGTTAAATTTTCAACTTATAAAGGAAACATTTTGAACCACAAATGGAATAGCTATATTTTCAGACAAAATTAATTTTTAACAAAAAAAGAACGATACCAAAAGGTTTTATTTTATACGAAAGTAATATAATTTTAAACCATAAATATGAATTTTATAACAAAAAGGTTAATTTTCATACAAAATAATTAATTTTACTATCAAATAGTTTAATTTTCAACACAAAAAGAAGACTTTTATACAAAACAGCTGAAGTTTCAATCTGAAAACATGAATTTTCAATAAAAAAGTTAATTTAAGACTAAATAGTAAAATTTTCAATAAAAGTGATGAATCTTGAACCAAAACAAAATTAATTTTTTAAAACGCAGTACAACTTTAAACCAAGTAGTTTATTTAAAAAAAAAATTAATTCTCAACAAATCATGTAATAGTTAATATTTTAAGAAAGAAAGATTTCAATTTTCAGTCAAAAACAGTTGAATTCAACCAAAAACGACGAATTTTCAAAAAACAATAAAGATAAATTAGAAATGTCTAAATAGAAATAGAATAGTTAAATTTTCATTTAAAAAAATTAATCTGTGACTAAAAACGAAACAAATTTTTAACAAAATAGTTCAATTTTAAACCAAAGAGATGAATCTGCAACGAAAAATAGCTTTCCAACAAAATAGTTGCATTTTCAATAAAATAATTAAACTTTCAACCAAATAGTTCAAGTTTTTACTAAGTAATTTAATTTTTAACCCACAAACATGAACTTTTACCAAAATCCATGAATTTTTAACCAAATACTTGAATTTTGAACTAAAAAAGATAAGTTTTCAACCAAAAATGGAACAGTTAAATTTACAGTTAAAAAACTAAAAAAAGTCGAATTATCAAGCAGTGAAATTCAATGAAAAAAGAGTTGAAAAAACGCTAACTTTCTACTCTGAAAATGCGAATATTTTAGAAATAAGTTGACTTTTAAACCAGAAAAGAAGAATTTTGAACAAGGAAGTTAATTTTCAATCAAGAAAGATGAATTTTCAACGAAATAGTTGAATTTTCAACTAACGAGATAATTTTTTAACCAAAAATGAAATCAACTTTTAACCAAAGAGATGAATCTTCAACGAAAAAAATGAATTTTTAACAAAGTAGTTGAACTTTTAACTAAGTAGTTGAATTCATTACCAAAAAGACGTCTGTCTAACAAAACAGTTGCATTTTTAACAAAATAATTAAATTTTCAACCGAATATTATATTTTTTAACCAAACTAAATAAATTTCGTACCAAACATATAATGGTAGACCTTTCAACAAAAAAATTGTTAAAGAATAGTTGGATTTTCTTATTGAGTTCTATTGATTCAGTTCAAATTTAGGCAAAAAAACGAGAAAAAGGGAAAGTTAATCTTTAAATTATATCAATGTTCTGAAATGAAAAAATGTCTACACAATTTAATTAAAAGTATTCTCCTATACTAGCATCAAATAATCTTAACTCATTATTTATTGTTCTATTGACGGTTATATGAAATTACATCTATATTTTGTATTCAAAAATAGAAGGGGGGTCTGCTTCAGTCTCACATGACATAATTAATTCAAAAAATTCTTTAAAGTCTCTAAAAATCGCTTGAAATTCTGTAAAATTCTTTTAAATATTTGGAAGTGTTTGAAATTCCTTGAAATCACAAAAAACTTCTAAAATTCTTTAAAATCCCTCGGAATCTTTCACAGTCTCTTAAAATCTTAAAATCTCTCAAAAATTCTCGTAATCCCTTGTAAACCTTTCAAATATTTCGAAATGGCACGAAATGTCGTGAAATTGAATTTCCTGAAAAAAAATTTAAACATATTGCTCACGCAAGGAAACGGTTTTTCTGAAACATCAATTTTGCACATCATCAGAATGTCAATTTTTCACATTCATTGTCAAGCATAATTTAAACAAAATATGATTTAAGACAATTTTTTTCCGTGAACTATTAAAAATAAGAAAAAGCCACAAAAAGGTAACTAAAAAAGCAAATAGCGTGCGAGCGTTACGTAATTTTCAATCTCTGCAGAAGAGAGGGACTGCAAACATAACAGTAAATTTCGCTAACACTTTGGCGAGAACCAATAACTCGAAAAGAGTAAATAGATAGCAGGTAATCGATGAATTTAAATGAGTGAATTTAAACAAAACACGATCCTGGAAGACATTTCCTGAGAATCGTGCAGAATGTGCGTGTGCGAAGAAGGTAACGTCACTATATGCATATATGTATGTGCAATATAATTTGCACGTAACAAAACGACATGAAGATATTCCAAATTAGGGATGGGCGATAGGGTGTGTCGAAATAGCTCAAAATGATTCAAAATGAATCTTTGTGGAATTACAAAAAATGATTTTAAAAATTTTTCTTAAATTCCTTACCGTTGGGCAATTGGATGGTAAATTAAAATTTTTGTTGGTAAAGCTTATTTTTTCGTCGAAATATAATATTGAAAAAAATGACGAAATGTGCACTTTTGTTAATTTGTACCTGAAGTTGCCAAGAGGAATTCGTTTATTTATTTTATTCCTTGACGCTCTTTCTATTAAACTAAAAAAACATCTACATATTTTTTTGTTCTATATTTCACGGATCCTGTGTTTATTACAAAGAGCATCAAAAAAATATGAAAAAAACACGTTTTTTTACAAGATTAGATACAAATTAACAAAATTTTATTTTTCATCATTTTCTGAAATATTTCGACGAAAAAAATTTGTTTTTTACTTTTTTCCGTTATACGTCTGATGTTGTTTACTTTCATAAATTTTACCCAAATTTTTACAAAAATTTGTTTCTATGCACAAAACATTAAAAATTTGAAAATTTTTAATCAACTTGGCCAATAGTGGGAAATTTTTTGAAAATTAAAAAAAAAATTGGTTAGTAATGCCACAAAGAAACTTTTCAGCGATATTACCTTGTAAACCTGGTAAAATCCTTGTAAAACATTGAAATCTTTTAAAATATCTTAACATTAATTGAATTATCGCAAAATTCTTCCAAATACTTCAAATACCATGGAAAGTCCTTCGAAATCTCTTGAAATTCATTAAATTTTTCAGAGTTCCTAGTGATCCCTTAAAATCCTTTGATATATTTGGAAATTTCAGAAAATCGCTCAAAATTGAATTTCTTCAAATCCATTTAAATCTCGTAAGATCCTTTAAAATTGTTCGAAATCATTAAAAATCTTGAGGGATTTTTTAAATCCTTTCGAATCTCTAAGATCTCTAAAATCTCTTAAAAGAGATTTAAATACTCGAGAATCCCTTAAGATCCTTCGGAATTCATTATAATCCTTTAGTCCCTAAAAATGGCTTGAAATTGCGTAAAACCATTGGATATCTTTGGCAATTTCTCCAATTTGCTTACAAATATTTTAAGGCAATTGTCGAAAATTCAAGAGACTTCAAGAGATTTTAAAGGATTTATATAATTTTTAAATGATTTCTAAAGATTTCAAAGGATTGTGGTGAATTTCAAGAGATTCTGAAAGATTCCCCAAATTTTTTAGGAATTTGAAAGGATCTTAAGAGATTCCAAAGGATTTCATAGATTTCTAAAAATTTTAAAGGATTTTACAGAATTTCAAGCGATTTTTAGAGACTTTAAATGACTTTATGAAATTCCGAAAGATTTTAAAAGATTCCAAGGTACTGCAAAGGATTTTAAACAAATTAGAGATCATTCCCCTTTAAATTTCTCAAAATTTTTTTAAATACTTTGAAGTCTTTGGAAATCTTTGAAATCCTTCGAAATCTCTTAAGATCCTTAAAACCCCTGAAAACTGCTTTTAATCCCATAAAATCCTTCAAAATCTTTGGAAACCTCTTATATCCCTAATTAAAAAAAATAATTTTCGAAATACTTGAAAATCTCTTCAAATATTTTGGAATTTTCTAACATCCTTCAAAGTCTCTAAAAATCGCTTGAAATTACGTGAAATCCTTTGACATCTTTGGAAATTTCTGAAACCTTTTGGAATGCTTCAAAATCACTTCAAATCTTTTGGAATTTCATAAAATCCTTGAAAGTGTCTAAAAATCAGTTAAAATTCCATAAAATCCTTTCACCCGTTGTGATCACACCTCCAAATACACCTCCAGATATTTTTTGCTCCAAAAAAATCCTAAGTGATGTTGAAACAATAAAAAACAAGAAAAAAATATCTCCGAAGCTTCAGTGATAATTAAACTATTCGAAAAAAATTCTTGAGAAAGAAAAAACGGAGAAAATCGTAAAAAAGCGGAAAGCCCGTGGGGTCTTTTCGACCCCATATGACCACAACGGGTTAAAATATTTCGAAATTTATCTAAAATTTTTCGGAAACATTTAAGATCCTTTAAAGTGTCTAAAAATCGCTTAAAATTCCTTAAAATATTTTGAAATCTTTGAAAACGTATGAAATCCTTCGGAATCTCTCAAGATACTTTAAAATACCTAAAAATTACTTTTAATCCGGTAAAATCCTTGAAAATCATTTAAGATACTTAAGAATCTCTTTAAATCATTCGAAATTTCTTAACTTCCTTTAAAGTCTATAAAAAATCACTTGGAACCCCGTAAAATCCTCTGAAATCTTCGGAATTCTATGAAAGTCTTCGGAATATCTAAAGATACTATAAAATCACTAAAAATAGCTTGTAATCCCTTAAAGGCCTTGAAAATCTTCGGAAATCTTTCGGAATCTTGTAAAATACTTTAAAATACCTAAAAATTGCTTGTAATCAGGCAAAATTCTTGGAAATCTTTGGAAATCTGACGAATTCCTCGGAATAATTTAATATTTTTTAAATCCTTAAAAACTGCTTGTAATTTCGAAAAATGATTGGAAATATTTGAAAATTCTTACAAATCCTTATGGATAACTTGAAATCCTTTCAAATCCCTAAAATTTTCTTAAAATCCTTTGAAATGCTTAGGAATCTCTTCAAATCTTTCGGAATTTCTTAAAATCGTTTAATGTCTCTAACAATCGCTTGAAATTCCGTTAAATCATTTGAAATCTTTAAAAATCTTATGAATTTCTGTGGAATAAGTTAAGGTCCTTTAGAATCCCTTAAAATTTCTTGTAATCTCGTAAAATCCTTGAAAATCTTTGGAAATCCTTTCAAATCTCCAAAATTTGCTTAAAATCCAATAAAATACGTGGGAATCTATTAAAATCTTTCGAAATTACATAGAATTCTTTAAAGTCTCTAAAAGTCACTTGAAAAAAATCGGATGGGTAAAAATCGATTAATCGGCGCGAAATAGTCGATACATAAATAATCGAATCGATCTCGCCCGTCCCTAATTCCGAATAGAAAATAGTAGGTTTGCCATTGTCGTTGTCCTCGTCGACGCCTGTCGGGCTGTCGGTCGGAACCGGTTCCGGTCCTACGAGTCCTGCGAGTGTCCTGTCGATTTTACTCAGGGACCAACGTTCGCCATCTTGGATCACGCGCCGCCAGTATGACGTCACTGGTACAGGGCACGGTCCTCATCTGGCATTACTGGTAGGCTTATTCACTCGCATTTACGTGCTTACGGGCGTGCTTCACTTTGCACACTCGCACAAATAATGCTCTGTCTTTCTCTCTCTGTCTCTGTTCCTGTATCTGTCTCTGTCTCTGACATACAGCATAAACCAAGTCCACGATTATTATTCACTGCCACTCCTTTTCTGTATAAACCCACTGCGAAAATAATTCTCTTCGTTGTCATTTTCACCATCCGACAGCTGTCACAGCTCTGCCAGGGATATTACCACTTCAAAAGTGTGAAACAAGTGACTCTTTCTTATTGAAAACTTAAGTGACTAATAAGTGACCCTCACGAAAAAATATTATATTATTATACTACTATATTTAATAATATTATAGTATAGGTTTATAATGATTTTTTTGTATTGAATTTTCTATAATTTTTGCGCGATTATAGAAAATTCATTGTAGAAAATAATTATCGAAAATTATTATATGATAATTAGTTGGGGGGGGGGCAATGTGAAAATACTCAAATTAATAAAATCGTTTGAGTTGAGAGAAGAAATTTATAGGTTGGCATCCAAAAAAAAATAAAGAAAAAAAATCTGAAATCTTTTTCAGATTCTTCATTCCTTTAAAATTTGAAAATTTTAATATTAGAAAATTATGAATAAAAATTTTATTAGTTCAAGAATTATGGCGAATTTTGTATATGTACATTTTTGACGAGAGAAGAATAATATAAAATTAGAAGAAAAAAATTTGTTCTAAATCTAGAAATTTTTGAAAAGCTGCAAAAAACATACGTTTTAGAAAAATTTGAATCTAAAATTTCCTTAGCTTCGAACCAAAGAAACGTGATTGTTTTGATTTTTCGAGCAAAATTTTTTTTTCGTGATTTAGGAATTTTAGGTTTTTTTATTTTTGTTGTTGCAATTTTGGAATGTTTTAATCATAACAGAAATTTTTTTCCATTAAAGTAAAATAATAACATGCTTATTTGGCTCAAGCTGAAGAAATTTCGAGATTTAAACATTTTACATCAAAGTGTGAATTTAACTCAATAAAAAATATGTTTTTCGCGTATTTACAACAAATTCTAAATTATGCGAAAAATTCTTTTTTGAATTTCTAAATTTTTATTATTTTTCACTATTAAAAACAGATCATTAAAAAAATTCGATATGATTTTTGAACCAATAGAAAATTTGTTGTGAATTATCAGAATCTGGAATTATCAAATAAGAAATTCTAAATTATTTTTTGAAAATATGAAAAAAAAAGTGTTTTCCTATTAAGTCATATATGCACGTTTTGAAAATTTGTTAATATATTGAATCTAAAATTTGTTCAGCTTGAAGCAAAGAAAGTTGTTATCATTTTGATTTTTCCAAACAAAATTTTCATGAATTAGGAAATTTCGGCATTTAAACTTTATCCAAAAAAGTGTCAATTTAATTTAAAGAAACATGTTTTTCGCGCATTTTCAACAAATTCTAAATTATAAAAACAATATTGTTTAAATTTAGAGTTTTTTATTATTGTCCAGTTGTAAAAATTGTTCATTGAAAACTTCGGCATAATTTGGTAACCAAAAGAAAGATTGTCGTGAATTTTCAATATTTGGTCTTTTCAAGTCCAAAAAGAAATCAGAAGATGTTAATAGATTTCAATTTTTTTTAAATCCACAAGTTTGTTTACAATCCCTTTAAAATAAAATAAAAATTCAATGTATGCCCTAAAGTTCTCTAGAAATCGGGCGAAACCCTTTAAAATAATTCGTGATCCTATGAAATCCCTTGAATCTTGTAAAATACTTTGAAATTCCTTAAAATCTTGGCAAATGCCACAAAATTCTTTGATATTCCTTGAAATTTGTGAAATATCTTGAAAAAATGCTTTGGAATCTTTTAAACTAACTTAATACCTTTAAAATAACTTTAAAAATGTTTAGATTACTTTATATCTCTTAAAATCGCTAAAATCCATAAAAATCCCTTAAAATAAAATTACCTTTATTCCCCAAAGTTATATATAAATATGCTCTTTTATGTTTTTTTAAAGAATGTAGAAATACATTAAAATCGAGCTTAAAATTTTTGAAATCGTTTGAAATTTTGTGTAATCTGTTAAAATAGCTTCAAATCTTACAAATCTTTTAAAATCCGGTAAAATCCTTAGGAAAGTTTTAAAATCCGTGGAATTCCTTTGAAATCTCTTGACATCATTTCATATCCCTTTAAATCGGTAAAAATGTTTGGAAATATTTAAAATTCACTAAAATCTTTGAAATCCTAAGAGATTCAATAAAGTCTTTTGAATCTTGTGTAATTTCTTGAAATACTTTTAAATCCCTTTACATTTTTGGAATCGCTAAGAATCTCTCGAAACTTAATTTAATTTCTTTTCCAAAGATCATTAGAAATCCCTGAAAATCGAGCTTACAATTTTTTATAACTCCTGAAATACTTTGTAATCTGTTAAAATAGTCTAACATCTTTAAAATCTTTTAAAATACTGTGAAATGTCTTGAAATTCCTTAAAATATTTTGAAATCTTACGAGATTCCTTGAAATCCGTGGAAACATTTTTAAATTTCTTGAAATCCTTAGAAATCATTTTAAATCCCATAAAATTATTTTAAAATCCTCAAAATCCCTTGAAATCCCCTAATAAGATTGGAAATCTTCGAAATTTTGGAATTTACTGAATTTACTGAAATATTTGCAATCATGGAATTACTGAATTTCCTATAATATTTTTTCGTAAGCGGAGCAATTTTTTGTGTGTTATATGCTCTTTTAAGAAAGTATTAAATTGAAAAAGAAGAGAAAGTTACTAGCTGACAGGTGTGCAGTTATTAAATCCTATTTTTCTTTTTTCTTATATATATGTATATGTATATATCAATGCTATTAATTTTCTTTTTCATGTGGGAAGGTACAATTTAGTGGGCGTCCTAAGGTTCCGTATAGGACATTATTTATCGATGTTTGCCAAACTTGATCCTAAATGCCGGATTCACGGCTCGATCGATAGGCAAAAAAAGAAGTACCTTGTTAACTTCTCTCCCCAACATCAAACTTCTTTTTATTTTCTCAGAAAATGTTGAATCATAAAATGAATAGACCTTTATTAAAATGATGTCCATTGAATGTTTTCGATAAGCGGGACTAGTAAAAAAAAGGTGTAATTTAGGACGGAAGTGGCAACATAGTAATGTTATGCCCTGGGGCTTCCTGAGAATGTTCACTACGCACAGTCCATTTCAGAATTAAGCCATTTTTAAAATAATTCATAGAATCGACGAAAATATAATATAGAATAAAATATAGAAAATAGAAATTTTGGTTGAAGTTGTTTATTTAAGAAAGCCTATTTGGATTTTTGTGTTTTAGCTTTAATTTTAGATAGAAGCTGAAATTCTTATAGCATCCTAATGATCGAGGACTGATTTTATCCCTTAAAAGATTTTTTCGACTAAACTTTTCTCACGGGAATTTCCAACCAAAAAGGATTGCTCTTTAACCAAATTATTGAATGTTCAACAAAATAGATGAACTTTAAACCAAAATTTTGAATTTTTAACCAAGAAGATTAACCTCCTACCAAAAAAGAACAATTTTCAATAAAATACGTAGTTTAATTTACGGTTAAAAAATTAAATTTCAAATAAGAAAAAATGAACTTTTAACAAACTAGTTAAATTTTTAACCAAAGAGATCAATTTTCAAATAAAATAATATACTTTAAACTGGAATAGTTAAATTTTCAGTTAACGAAATACATTTTAAACAAAAAAAAGCGATTTTTCATCCAAACAATTGACTTTTCAACCAAACAGGATACTTTTGAACAAAATTGATTAATTTTGCAACAAGCAGATTAAGTTTTAACCAAATAGTGGAATTTTCAACAAGGAACATTAATTTTTAAAAAGGAAGATTAATTTTCTACCGGAAAATACCAATTTTAATGGAAACGCATTGTTTAGTGGCAAAAATTGTTTGTCAAAAAAATGCGGAATGATATTTTAACCAAAACACGATTTTTCAACCAAACAATTGACATTCAAACTACAGAGGATAATTTTGAACAAAATTATTCATTTTTAAACCAAGTAGATTACTTTTTAACCAAATAGTTACATTTTCAACCATAAACATGAATTTTTAACCAGGAAGATTAATTTTTAACAAAATGTATTCAATTACAAAAATTAATTCTTTAACAATAAAAGTGTTTTCAAACAAACAGTTGAATTTTCAACCAAGAAGATTAATTTTCTACCGAAAAGCACAGATTTTTAACAAAATACATGAATTTTCAACCAAATAGTTGAATTTTCAACTAAAAAAAAATTTTGGATAAAAATTGAAAGAGTTGAATTTTCATTAAAAAAAATTAATATTAAAAAAAAGAACAGAATTTTTAACAAAATAGTTCAATTTTTAATCAAGGAGGTGAATTTCCAAGCAAGAAGATTAATTTTTACCAAGAAACACATATTTTTAAAAAAATACATTAATGTTCAACCAACTAATTAAATTTTCAAACAAGAATCTTAATTTACTAGAAAAACAACGAAATTTCAACAAAATACATCAATTTTCAACTTCGACAAGGTTTTTCCAAAAATGAAATAGTTTTATTTGTAGTTAAAAATTTAATTTTGAACTGAGAAAACTAATTTTTAAGAAAATTTTTTTTGTTACCATACCATTTTAAACTAAAGTCAAGAACCTTCAACAATAAATTAGATATATTTTCAATAAAGAATGTGATAGTCAAATTTTGAGTTTTAAAT
>CAKNWT010085427.1:0-10083 GCA_932066315.1 Andricus coriarius | reverse complement strand
TTAATTCAGCTCACATTTAAGCAAAAAACGAGAAAAAGGAAAGTTTCTTGAAAAGGACGGGAAGGGGGGGGGGGGGGAGAAGAATTTTTTAAAAAAGGGAAAGGAGGAGGAATAATTGAAATCTAGACTCTGTAATTGAAATTAAAATAAACAAGGCTGTCGACTCGCTCTCGACCACCAATTCGCACTAACGAGTAGGTCTGACCATAACTGGATGACATCACTGACTGCGTGGCGAATCAGTGGTTTCATACCAGCGCGGACGTGCTCGGACATTGCTATACGTCTGACTGCCACCGACTTTTGCCACTGAATGCTCACGGCACCACAACGTGGCAGTAGTCCCACCTCGTTATGGTCAGACACAAGTGCTTCTCCAACGTCCGCGCCTGTAACTCCCCAGTAACGAGGCATACTCTGAAAATTAGCTCTAGATCTAAGGCGTAAATAATATTTTAATTTTTTTCTAAATTTTTTACTTTTAATTATTATAATACATGATTTTGCGGTCCAAACTATGTTATAAAAATGTAGCCTCTTCCAGTTCCAGCTCTAATTTATTTTCTGATGTTCATCCGGTCAAGTTTTTATTTTCACGATCTGTAAATTATACTTCTTCTTGAAATGTCCATGCCTTAACTCAGAATTTGAATTCTTTTCGAATAATCCCTGCTATAAATAATAATTGTGATTCTTATTGAAAATTCTCCCTTCCAAGTTAACATAGTAATTCTTTTTAAAAATTCACGTTCCAAGTCAGACTCGTAGTTCTTCTAATAAACTTTTTTGTTACAAAATAGAATTATAAGTCTTTCAGTAAATTCCATGTTCCAGATTTTGATTATAATTTGTTTCAAAAATTCTCTGAATCAATTCAGAATTTCATATAATACTGCTTTAAAAAATTTTCTAAACCAAATCAAATTTATTATTTTTGTAGGAAAAGTTCCAGTACGAAGTCAAAATTGTAATTCCTATGGCAAAATTATTGTTCCAAGTCAAAATTATATTTCTTCTCGAAAATGTTCTCTTCTGTGTATGGAAAAATTCAAAAAATTTTACACGGAATAATAATTATATTTAAAATTAATAAAAATATTCTTGGAATTCATTTATTCACTTTGTAAACTTTTGATAAAATGAGTGAATTTTAAAAAGCGTTATGCAGAAATTCAAAATTAATATTTTTTAATATCTCAGTTTCAAGAGCTCAATTTTAGAATACTCCTTTTTTTACGAAGTAATTTAATTTTAATTTAAAATTAGTTTTGAATTTCCTTTTTTAACTTAATATTTTTAAATTGTCTAATTTCTTGTTCAGGCTTGGAAAATAATTAATCACTCAAAATTAAAGAATATTTGATAGGAACCTTCAAGAATGAATAATAATTCTAAATGTAGTGTGAAAAGTCAAGCGACTTAAACAAAAAGTTAAACATTGTGTTGTTTAAAATAAAAATATATAAATAATAAACTATCTGTAATTAATAGTTAAGCATTTAAATAATTTTTAAAGTTTGCAATGGTTACAATTTAGAGTTTTGAATTTTTATGTTCCACGCCAAATTGTAAGTTTGCTCTTTTCATAAGTATTAATTTTGCAACAGACAATCAAAACGGTTTAATCTTGCAAACTATTATTACAATTTAAAAATTTTTAATTTTCAAACTATTTAATTTTATTTACAATAATTAAAAATTTTGAGAGTTTTAATATCACAATTCTTGGCAAGTAAATATGTTTTTCAGCTTTAAATGAAGTTTGAATTCGTTTCATTTTCAACGTTCCGTAGTGGCACTTTTTTTATTTTCAATATTTCTTGTTTAAAACTGTTTCATTTTGAAAAATTTGTATAATCAATTTTAATGCTAATTTATAATTTTTTATGTAATAACCATTAAAAATTCAAGGATTTCAAAAGCTTTGTCTTTTAAATATTTCATTTAGTTTTTTAATTGAAATAGTAAAATTTTAATCGATCTATCTTTGAAGGTTCAAATCTAAAAATATGAAATTTTTTAAGTTTTTAAATTTTCTTATTTTGGAAATTTTAATCTTAAATCATTTATTTTCGAGATTCTTAGGTTCAAAATAAAATTTTTCTATAAAGTTTTTTTAAAATTTGTATATGAAAAAATTTCGAAAGCTTTTGTAATTTTATATTTTTCCTTGTTAGTACATTTTCAAAAGTACGAATTGGGGTAAGTAGGGTACACATCATGGGTAAACATTTTTAATGATCACTCAACAATCACGTAATATTTAATTCTGTTTTTCTTTTCTAGATATAAAGAGTATGATGTGCTCTTTATTTTATGAATTTAAAAAATTTATAAAAACAATTTACTAAATTTGGAAATGATTTAAACAAAAAATTGTAAAGCGTTAATTTTTCTGAAAGAACCTTGAACTTTAAGGCTAGATATTTTTTTATCATCAAACATCTGTGGTTTGATATTCAAAAATATGTTTTTACCACAGAATCATTTCTTCAGATCTGCAAAACAATATAAATCATTCTCACGTAAACACTTGACAGTTCGTTTCAAATAAAATTTATTTACATAAAAGAAACCATTGTTTAACTCAAACAAATTAATAACTTTACTTTAATAATTAATAACTTAGTAACAAAAACAGAATTATTATCTCTCATAACATTATTAAAAAATAATTTGATCCTAAAAGCACGAATAATTAAAAATTGTTCAATTTATTATATTAGTCAGATTATTACAGGCCACGGACTCACTTAAGGATAAAAAATAATTTAAATAGTGTCACAAATTTTAAATATTAGTGTCAAAATAGAGTCATAAAATTTTTCAAGTATTGAAAATGAACTTCAATGATTATTTTAAATGTTATTCTTTGGTCTATAAATTATCAAAATTCCTATTTATTTATCGCATGCTGAATGAATAGAATACAATAAGAAACTCCAACTATTTTTGGTTGAAGGCTCATTATTCTCGATTGAAAAGTGTTTCATTAAATTTTTCGTTAAGAAATCATCTTTTTTATTTACTAATTTTATTATTTGGTCCAAAATTGAATAATTTATTTGAAAATTTAACAACTTTATTAAAAAGTCATACTTTTTGGTTCAAATTCAAATGTTTCGTCGAAAATTCGTTTATTTCGCTTGATAATTGAACAATTTGATTGAAATGTTGTTTCTTTCTTCACTTATAAATTTTCTTTTTATTAAAAATTCAACTATATGTTTTTTTCATCTTTTCCGGGTTGAAAATTCAACTGCTTTGTAGAAAATTCGTATTTCCGTCTCAAAAATTAAACAGTTTGACAGAAAGTTTAACTATTTGGGTAAAAATTTATATATTTTGTTTAAAATTTGTCTTTCATGGTCAAATCCAACTGTTTTTTCATTAAATTAAAATGTTTTTTGTTCAAATATCAACTATTACATTTTTCGTTCAAAATTCTTCTTTTTAGATTGAAAATTCAACTCCTTGGTTGAAAGTTGAACTACTTTCTTAAAAGACCAATTTTTTATTTAAAGATTCATAATTTCAGTAGAAAATTCATTTTTTTGTTTCTTACAAATTACTTTTTTACACTGTAAATTTAACTATTTTGTTGAAAATTCAACCATTTGGTACCAAATTAAACTGTTTTATGGAAAATTAATTTTTTTACCAAAAATTAATGTTCCTCAATAAAAATATAACTACATTATTTTTTGTTAAGAGTTGATCTTTTTTAGTTTAAAAATTGATTTTTTTAGATAAATAGTAATAAAATAAAATTTGAAGTAACACCAAATAGATTTTTCAAAATATATAGTTGAGAAATTTCGTAATATGTTGCAAATTCGTCTTCTCTGGTAGGAAATTCCACTATTTGATGAAAAATTTACGAATTTTGTTGAAAATTCATCTTTTGTAAAAGAAAATAATTTTTTTTGTCAAAAATGAAGCAGTATTGTTGACAATTAATCTGGTTCAGTTGAGATTTCGAGTACTTTGTTGAAAATTCATCCTTTTTGGGAACTGTCTTTTAATTGATGTTAAAATATTTTTAAATTAAATATCAACTATTACATTTTTTGTTGAAAATTAGTATTTTCAGGTTGAAGAATTTAACTATTTGGCATAAAATATATGTATTTTGTTAACAATTCGTCTTTTTTGCTACAAAATGAATTTTTTTGGTGAAAAATGCAACCAAAGAAATTAATCTTCCCAATTAATTTTTGACCAAAGAAAATTAATATCTAACTCGAAAATGATGAATCTTCAACCAAAAAAAAATGAATTTTTGACACAAGAGTTCAACTTTCGACAAAGTAGTTGGATTTTTAACAAAAACGGATTTTCTAGCAAAGAAGCGAAATCTTCAACAAAATACATTAATTTTCAATTTTTTACTAGAAAACAGTAAAATTTTAAACTAAAATGATTAATTCTATATCAAAAGTCGAACTTTCAACAAAATTGATTAATTTTGTATCAAATGGTTAAATTTTCAACTAAGGGAATAATTTTCGACAAAAAAATATCATTTTTGCCTATTTTTCAACTATTTCATTAAAAGTTTGCTTCGTGATAGAAAATTAATCTTTTTAGGTTGAAAATTCAGCTTTTTGGTTGAAAATTAAACTATTCTGTTAAAAACTTAAACTTTTTGTTTGAAAATTTAACTAGTTTGTGGAAAATTCTTTTTTTTTTAATGAAAAATTCATCTTCTTTGTATTTAAATTTTTTATTTTTTGATGGAGAAGTTCTTGGTTTAAAAATTCAACTTAAAATTTATTTATTTTTAAAAATTTTTAATTCAACTTTTTTCTGAAGAATTTGTCTTTTTGGCTAAAACATTCTATTTTTTACTGAATAATGCAAGTGTTTGTGTATATTGTATAACTCAAAACAATTTTTTTTTTAAATTTATGTATTGTGTTGAAAATTCCGCTATTTTGTTGGAAAGTCTAATTTTTTGTTCGAAAAATAAATTTTCTGCTAAAAATTATTTTTTTTTTTAATGAAAAATATATCTTTTTTGTATTAAAAATGCATTTTTTTGAGTGAAAAATATAACTGTCTTCTACAATATTCGTCTTTTTGGGTTAAAGATTTAATTTATTGCTGAAAAATGCAAGCGTTCGTGGTTCTTGTTAATTCGTCTTTAAAGGTAAAAAAAAACTTGTTGTTTAAAAATTTGAATCTTTTGCCTAAAAGTTCAACTATTGGGACGAAAATTCATATTTGTAGATTGAAAATCGAACTATGTGATTAAAAAGTCAACTATACTGTTAAAAGTTAATAACATTTTTTGAAAATTCAACATTTTGTTAGAAAATTCATCTTTTAAGCTCGAAAATTGAACCTTTTTAGATAGCCAGTAGATTTTACGACTTTAAGTGTATCTGCCTGCCGGATATGAAATGGATCTGTTCTACCATTTATTCTTTCCACTCAAAACAATTTATTTCATAAAACTACTTTTTTATGTGAAATAAAAACACTATAAAAATTTGATTTTTAGATGAATCCTTTTTTCCTTTTACTGGTATACCTGCATTTTAGGAGTCAACCTCTTCCTAGCTACATTTATACTTGAAACCTCGTAAGAACGAAGCGGCTAGATCACAATTTCAGATGTGAGATTTTTAATTCAGCAGAAACGGGCGCTCGGTCTCCACTGAAATATTTCAGAGCCGTTCCGTTGAGGACCCTATCAGCCACCGGCATACCCGCATGCAAACAATAGACCAGTGAATCTCACTGAAAGCGTTTGCGGTTAATTAGGCAGCAAGGCTGTAATACCATCCAAATTACCTTCCTTCAGTTCAAATTTTGATACCAAGTTATCTTTCCCTTTTTACAGACCCTCAAGTCCCTTAAGGGACTGATTGATCAATTATTCCTTAAATAAATTTTAATCAGTTTTTGACAAGTTACAGTCAAAAGCCGTTGCTCTAGTTCTTGGCTGGAGGATAAGTCTGGAAGGTGATAAGTCGATGGCCTTCCCGGAGACGTTCGTTGTAAAGACATTTATTATTATCTTTTTGTTTTTATTTTTTTGTTTGATGAAAAAAATATGGACACACAATAGAGTGGTGGGTAATTGAGAGGACAGTCGCGGAGTTTGCCCGGCTTACCAGAGCGAATCTGGATTATACCGTTCGAATAGGAACCCTCCAGTCAAAGCTGGTGGAACACATTGGATTGGAGATTATCTCGCCAGACTAGCTGGTGGATGAGTGCCGCTCTCGGGTCCTGCACGGCCTTATAACGCCCTTCCCCCACTCCTAGTTGCACGGTCGAGGTGGGGTCCGACGGCGGCTATGATTGGTGGCGCTGGCTGACGCGGTTTGACATTCTGAGCAGAGTGGAGCACGCTTACCGAGTTGAATGGTGACTGACCCTACCACGGTGGTCCGACTCCAATGTATTTTTTTGCCTAGATATTTGCTGCGCCAACAGAGCCATCTTCAGTTGGACGCGCGAAACGCAGAGCTCTGTGACGTCATTTATAGTTTAAATTCTTAACCTCAAAGCTTATGAACATCGCTTTTTTTGCTGGGTACATTGTTTCACATCGTTTGTACGATTGTTACAATTTGGTTCATTGTAATAGTTCAACTAAAATTAAGAAAATTTACTCGTAAGTATAGAATAATTTATTAAAGTGTGAGATCTTTCCAGTTGAAAAAAAATCACGTAAATTCACTGTATTCGTTCACCCAGGGTGTCCAGCGCTTCAACAACAACAAAATTTCATGACTTTTCTAAGTTTTCCAGGACAAAAAATTAATTTTTCCAGGTACCTTTCTTTACAGTAGAAAAATAATTGTCACGAAACATAGCAGAAATTGAAGCCCCCAAAAAGCACCCAAAATCTGATTTTATGGTCAAAAAACCGTTTTTTGGTCAAACTGGTGATTATTCATTTTACTACGATGATAAATCACAAGGTAAAATCGAAAATATTTCAAAGTTACATATTTCCCCAACTTTAACAAAAAATTAAAATATTACTAGTCGAATTTTAAGCTAATTTAGGTTTCACTTACAATTTAAGTAATTACATTTTTAACAAAACATTTGAATTTATAACCAAATTGAGGAATTTTTAACCTAAAAGGATGATTTTCCAACCAAATAATCAAATTTTTAATCGAAATAGACGAAATTTCAACAAAACCGTTCATTTTTTAGGCAAAAATGATAATTTTTTTAACAAAATACGAAGTACGAAGAAAGATGAAATTTCTAATAAAATAGATGAATTTTCAAATTAAAAACACACATTTTCTGATAAAAAAGTTGAATTTTTATGCAAAAAATATTTCAGTCGAATTTTCAACACTAAGATATGAATTTTAATTAAAAAGTAAATTTTTTACGAAAACACTTGAATTTTTAACAAAAAAGTTGAATTTTAATCCAAAAGGATGAATTTTTAACAAAATTGTTGATTTTTCAACAAAAAAGTTGCATTTTTCTCTAAAGAAGATACAATTTCTAATAAAATAGATGAATTTTCAACACTAAGATATGAATTTTTAAACAAAAATAAATTTTTAATGGAAACAGTTTATTCTCAACCCAAAAAGACGAATTCTCAACAAAACAGTTGCAATTTTGTCCAAGAAAGATGCAATTTCTACAAAAATAAATAAAGATTTTAGTTGAATTTTCAACACTAAGGCATGAATTTTCAAACAAAAACTAAATTTTTTACGAAAATAGTTGAACTTTCTTTCTTGTTGGAAATTCAAATAATTCGTAAAATATTCACTTTTTGTTCAACATTTATATTTTGCTGTTCAAAAGTCCACTGAAATCTTTTTTGAATGAAAATTTATTTATTGAACATTTATTATTTGTGTTGAAAATTCAAATTTTTTGTTGAAAATTCAACTATTTCGTAGAAAATCTAGTTGTTAAAAATTTATATTTTGGTGTTGACAAGTCAACTGCAACAGTTTTTGGATGAAAATTACACTTTTTTTGAAAATTTGTTTTTATGAATCAAAAATTCATTTGATTTTGTAGAAATTTGATCTTTCTTGGATAAAAAGGCTACGTTTTATTTAAAAATTAATGTTCTTTGCTTAAGGATTCAACTATTTTGTTTGAAAATTTTTCTTGAAACACTTTGTTAAGAAATCATTTTTTCATTATAGATTTATATTTTTAGTTAAAAATTTATCTCTTTTGTTGAAAGTTTAACTATTTTGTTGAAAACTGATCTTTTTTAATTAAAAATTTAACAGCGTGGGCAAAAGTTTAACTACTTTGTTGAATTTTTTTTAATAACGGTTTATCTCTTTTGTTAAAAATTCGAATGTTTGGTGGCACATTGATTTTATGTTGAAAATTCATATTTTCTCGTTTAAAATTTAATTTTTGTACAAAAAATTCATCTTCTGGCTTAAATGGTCAACAAAGTAGGTACACGTTTTTTGGTTTATAACTTAAAAATCTTTATTTGTTGAAAATTCATCTTCTTGGTTCTAAAATTAATTTAAAAAAAATCAGATTTCGTCTTTTTGGTTAAAATATCAACTATTACACTTTTTTTGTTGAGAATTCATCTTCTTAGGTTGAAAATGCAATTATTTATTTATAACTTTAATGTTTTTGGTAAAAATTCAAGCATTGATTTACAATTGAAAATTTTTCATGTTTATGGATGTAGAAATGAAAATTCTTAAATTCGGATAATGATAAAGATCGGAAGTAAAGATTTTTCAATAATAAATCTTTCAGATCAAACAAATTTTAAATGATAATCATCAAAATTACAGAATTTTTAATTTTAATACTTCAAACTGGCATTAATCTTAATTTTTGATTTTCAAAATGAAAAAAATAGTTCAATCAACAGCTTATAAAGGATAAATATTCAGCTAAGAATAATATTGTTTCAGATAATAAAATTAACTCTTAACCAAAAAAATAAAGGAATATATAAAAAACTAATTAAAGTTTAAACCAAATACATAAGTCTTTAAAAAAAGATTTTTTTAACAAAGCAGTTCCACTATCAATTAAGTAAATGAACCAAAATAGATAAATTGTTAACAAAATATTTAAATTTTCAAATTAATTTTTCAATTTTGAACCAAATAGTTGAATTTTCTAATAAAATATATGAAATTTCAATTCAAAAAGAGATTTTCATTTGAAATTAAAAACAGTTAAATTCAACCGAAAAAGACTACCTGTTGTATTTTTAACTAAAAAGGATGAATTTTCATTTAAGGAGATTAATTTTCCACCAAAAACAAATGAATCATCCAAAAAATTGAAATTGTAAGAATGTTATTCAAATGTGAAGCAAGTATTTGCATTTTTAATCCAAAAGGATGAATTTTCAACCAGAAAGAAAAAAAATGTTCAACAAAAATTTTGAACCAAGTTCTACCCAAAAAGACCATTTTTATTTCAAAATATCAATTTTCAACAAAAAATGGAATATTTAAAGTTTAGTTGAGACATTTTCTCGAACAAAAGAAACGAATATTCAACAAAATAGTTACATTTTTAATTGAAGATATGAATTTTCAACTCAAATTATGAAAAAAATAAATTTCCAACAGAAGATTTGAACAGTCAACCAAATAGTTGTACATTTAACCTAAAAGATGTTTACTGTTCAAAAATATTAATTTTATACCTAAAAAGACGAATTCGTAAACAAATTAATAAATTTTCAACCAAATAGTTACCCAAATAGTTTACCAAAAATTTGAATTTTTGAATTAAAATGATAAGTTTCAAACGGAAAATAGAATAGTTCAATTTTCAGTTAAAAAAATTAAACTATTCCATTTTTGGTTGAAAATCTGTCCTTTCCAGTTAAAAATTCAACTATTTGGTTAAAAATTGATCTTTTTTGGTTGGAAGATCAACTTTTTGATTGAAAATTCATGGATTTTCTTGAAAATTTGTCTTTTTTTGTACAAATTTAATCTTCTTGGTTCAAAAACTTTATCTTTTTTGTTAAAAATCCAACTTTTTGGTTTATATATCAACTGTTACATACCGCGTTGAGGATTGATCTTTTTTGGTTGAAAAAACGATTATCTGACTTACAGTTGAACTACTTTG
>CAKNWT010085402.1:0-10490 GCA_932066315.1 Andricus coriarius | reverse complement strand
GTTGATTTATTGGGTCTCAAATTAATTTGTATACGAGTAGTTATTTTATTTCTATGATATTTAGTTAAGAAAATGAAAACTATATACACGTGCCCAAAGCACTACATCAATTGTGCGTATTACCTCGCCGGCTACTGGCGCTATACCGCACTCTCTCACGCATAATAGAGAAGGAAGCGGTAACATAGTTGTGTGTGTGCTCTCTCTCTCTCATACTTATTTTAAGTGGCTTCATCAACTTTCTCATAAATTTGACTTCACTCACCGCTTCCGATAGCGCTACATATTCTGCGTTCGTCTAAGCTTTAGTTACACCTTTTTGTTTCCTAGATCCCCAAAAAATTACATTACCATATAATCTTATCACATAACCAGTAGTGGAGTTTCTATCGTTAATATCTCCGGCCCAATCCGCGTCTACATAAAAATCCATGATTTTAACATTCTCATTTTTATTATAACATAATTTTAAATCTTTAGTTAAATACAAATATTTTAATATCCGTGAAGCATAATTGAAGTGTGTCGCAGTATAACAGTTTTGAAGCCGACTTAAGTAATTAACGCTGTAGCTTACATCTGGTCGAGTATTTGAACTGATGTATAACAATGCACCCGTTACGTTTCTATACAAAATATTTTTCTCGCATGTACCGGACTTTTCTATCTTTAACTTGGTCTCCATTGGTGTCTTAAACAGTTTACTCTCATGAATATTATATTTGTCTGCTAGTGCTTCAATATACCCCGTTTGACTTAGTTCCATTTTTCCATTTGCGTAATCATACTCCACTCTAACTCCTAGGTATTCTTTTATTTCGCCTATGTCTTTCATACTAAATATTTAAGATAGCAAATTTTTTATTGTTTGTATTTTCTTTCTGTTTTTACCACACAATAATACATCGTCAACATAATTTACTAAATAAACCGTATCATCACCCTTTCCATGAACGTATAAACATAAATCTACGTTACTTTT
Source organism: Andricus coriarius (assembly GCA_932066315.1). Classification (NCBI taxonomy): domain Eukaryota; kingdom Metazoa; phylum Arthropoda; class Insecta; order Hymenoptera; family Cynipidae; genus Andricus; species Andricus coriarius. The sequence continues at coordinate 9,508 of CAKNWT010085402.1, read as the reverse complement.
CTGGAGGCCCGTTCTTTCGACATACTCATCAAAGCATTCACACCAATCCCTGGGACTTTCGCTTAAACCGTACATTGATTTGATCAATTTACAAACTCTGTCTGTTCCATGTTCGTAACCTTGTGGTTGACTAATATATACTTCAGTGCTTATTTTTTCATTTAAGAATGCAGCTTCTATATCCATTTGTTCAATAATAATTAAACCATTCTGACCACAAAAAGCAAATTAAATTTGTCAATTTTCAATATTTGCTACTGGAGAGTATATATCGTCAACCACATTACGTTGCTGAAAGCCCCTTATTACTAATCTGGCTTTATACCTGTTACCTGTTTTTTTGTATATACCCATTTTACATGTAACACGTCTTTGTTTTCAACATTTTCGGCTAATTCCCAAGTTTCGATTTTATCGAAGCATTCTATTTCTGTATCCATAGCCTTTTTCTAATATTTATTTTCATCGCAATAAATCACCTCCTCAAAAGTTCACGGAGTATCAATTTTACAAAAATTCGCGTAAACACTAGTTCCACTTTCTGTTTCTGGGAATCTCGTTGGGCTTTTCTTATTGCGTGCAGATTTTCTTTGATCTTCTAGATTTTTCTTTTTTATTTTCTTTTCCCTTTTATTTAAATCAATTTGTTTACTCTCATTTTCATTCAGTTCAGTTTTTTCATTTTCATCACTACACTGTTAGAAATTTTCGGAAAATTCTGACACATTTAAGAAACTAAAGTAACTGAAATTGATGAAATTATGTTACTGAACACGCAATTTAGTAACTTTTACATTAAATTTACTAACTTTCAATTGATCTTAAGAAACGGTATCTGAAAACTATAAATAGTTTCGTAAAATTCCTAAATGGTAACAGAAATATAAGTTATCGTAACCGAAACAAGCGCGCAGTTGCATGCGCACACCTCGCTCTACGATCCACCTCGGTCATGTTCATAGCAGACCGTGTAGCAGACAAATTCACTATAGTAATCGGCGGGAGTCTGTCACAGTGCGCCCAATTTGGCTCCCCAACCGCACTGCACATGCGTGGCATCAGCAGCCTCATTAGATGTTGATCGCGCGCTTATTTGAAACGATTAAATATTCAAATCAATTTTTCATAAATATATAATAACCATAAAGTAAAAAAAAATATTATGAATTTTTAAAAATTTGCATTGATGAAAAAAGGTATGCCTTCCTTTGAATTTAAAATCAATAATTTATTTGTAAAGAGTACAATCAAATAATTATTTCACCTTGCACTCGAAAATACTATTTTGTGATCTGAAAATTAATTGTTATTATTTCCACGATGATGATTTATTATAAAAAATTGATTTACACATGTAGTAGTTTCAAAAAAGCGCGCCATTTTCAGCCAATGAGACTGACGATGTAACGCATGCGCAGTGCAGTTGGGGAGCCGAATTGGGAGCTCTGGTCTGTCAGTGAATTAGTATAGTGAAGTGACATGTCAATATCAAATTGGAATATAATTCATCGTTATAACGGGCTGAGTCCCGGGCTATTGACCGACTTAACCTTGATACAAAGTGGTAAGACAGCTATTTAGTAAATAGTCTTTACTTGTGATGAAAATGACGCCCTCTTGGATATAAGTAGGTTAGGTTTTGCACACTAGCTATTCGTCTGCCTTGTAATTCGTTCTGCCTGATTTGAAATGGATTCGATCCATACACATTTTTTAATTTAGTTATATTTTCATGTCTGCAAATGATATCCCGACCATTTGAAGTTTACAATCCTTAATTTGAGATTTAAAAAATATAATTATTCACGATTTGAAAGTAATTGATTGTCTATATCTTTTGGGATAACTTTTCTCCATTAGATTAGTGAACATATTGTCCTCTCCTGAGTTACTATTAAAATTATAGAATACAACTCTCTCAAACTTTTTAACCAAATATATGAATTTTTTACTAAATTCATTTGAAGTTTACAATCCTTAATTTGAGATTTAAAAAATATAATTATTCACGATTTGAAAGTAATTGATTGTCTATATCTTTTGGGATAACTTTTCTCCATTAGATTAGTGAACATATTGTCCTCTCCTGAGTTACTATTAAAATTATAGAATACAACTCTCTCAAACTTTTTAACCAAATATATGAATTTTTTACTAAATTCAATTTAAGCAAACAAAAAGAAATTTTCTATAAATAAAATAAATTTGTTATATAACTTTGTATTGTCCCTAATTAAAGCATGTAGCTTTGAAATCATGCATATACTTTTTAGAATTTGTAGGCAATAATTTAGTTCAATTCTCTCCTGAAATTCACTTTTTTCAAATAGAAAATAAGTATTCGTTTTCTTAGGAATTTCAATAAAATTTTTTTATTATTATCTTGAAATGTTTTAATTCTTAAAAAGCTTTTTTCGAAATTTTCAAAATTCTACAAATTATTGTTAGCTAGTAAAACTAGTCGTTCACCCATTTTCATGATTTAATATATTTTATGATATTTTTTAAATTATACTACATGATAAAGTATTCATATGGAAGTATTTTTAAGCAAAATTCCAAAATCTCATTATTTTTTCAAACAAGAAACTAAACTATAGCTAAAATGTCTATTATTTACGAATTTTCAAGAAAATAGTGGAATTCTGAACCAAAGCAGATTAATTTTCAAATCAAAAATACGAGTTTTCAATCAAATACTACATATTTTAAACAAAACGGATTTTCCAGTCAATAAAGAAAAAAAACACCGAAATATAATTTGAAGAAATAAATTACTTTGAATGCCAAATAAAAATTTTTAATTAATATATATATATATATATATACAAATATATATTTCTTTTTCCTCCTTAGGGTCATAGGCATATTTTTTTCCTAACTTTCTTACGAAAATTCAAAAAGATATTTGAATATTTCAGATAATCCGACAAAAATATATTTTTTTATTTTATGGGATTTTGCACAATTTTAGGAAAAATTCATGTCAGTTTATAAGCTATTTAGGACCTAAAGAAATTTTAAAAATATCTTTTAAATTTCCTTGAAACCTTTCGACCTATTTAAAAAGCTTTCACATTTTTTTCGAAATCTTACAAAATTTACATTGCCTTTCAAAGGATAATGTTAAAAATCGATCGATTTCCGCCCCACTCCGGAACGTTTTCCAGCTATTCTAAATTGCTCTAGTAGGCGTGTATTTGATGAAAATACATGTTCAAAACCGGCCAACTCCGGGGAAATTGCTCCAGTTCTCCATACATGCGTAAAATCATATAAACCATGTTTAATCACGGAAGGTGGATTTAAAGACGATACTGGTCGTACCTCTGAATACGGTCAATTTCTCCGCAGTACACCGGTTTAATATGTAATTTCCCATCAAATACAAGCCTAATAGAGTAATTTAACATAGCTGGAAAATGTTCTGGAGCGGTTCGAAAATCGATCGATTTCCAAGAATCCACCTTCAGCGGTTAAACAAGGTTTATATGATTTTACGCATGTATGGCAAACTGGAGCAATTTTCTCGGAGTACGCCGGTTTTAAACATGTATTTCCATCAAATACACGTCTATTAGAGCAATTTAGAATAGCTAGAAAACGTTCCGGAGTGGGGCGGAAATCGATCGATTTTTAACACTGTCCTTTTCGTAAATTTTGTATACATATCTAAGTAGTTTCCAGCGAAATTTCAAAATTTATTGTGCTTTTTTTGAAATAGTAAACTGAAGTGTATCTATAAATCGTCTCTTATTTACATGCTCACAAAATAGAAATATGCAAACTAAAATTAAAAAATTATGACAAAAGGATTTTTTGAATAATTGATACTCGCACAAATAACTGTTATTAAAGTGAGGAATCTAGAAATAATTAATATAAATCAATAGTATAGTTTCAAATATTTAAACTAGACACTTTGATTAAGAATAATTAAAAAATTCATCCCGCTCTATATTCCTTACGCCAAAAAATAGTGTATATTTAAACTTGAATAATAATTTATTTATTAGAAACTTCCTGGGAATCAATCCGAACGAAGAAGTTCAGGACGGGATCATTGATAAAAGAGCAAAGGGTGCGAAACGACGACGCATCGCCACTTGTTATACATAAAATGTATAAAAAATAAAACAACATTTTATATAAAGTTTGTGCATACATTTTTCAAAGCATGTAATATCAAGAGACAGTATTGTTTGGTCCATTGATTTTAATATAAATTTGCAGTATATATTTGTCTTGAAAATATAAATTATAGTATGACTATATACGAGCGAAGTTTACATGTAAATAACTACGTATATATTTATGTTATATAATATACTGAATTAATCAAATGTGAGAGAAAACTTCTAATCATAAAGATGGGCTTGATTATATATTCAATACAATGAGTGTACGTATTAATATAACATAGATACACCCGTGCAGAAGTCGCCATATATTTTTCCGATTACCGATCTGGCCCTGATCGGTTTAGTATCTTCGGGGCCAGATCGGGATAATTCCATGGCGCAGACCTGAGCCAGACCGGTTCAAGTATTGCAACGCCACCTAGTTGCAATTTTAGGGAAATAGCCTTGCTGTCAAATGAAGTGTGTTAATGTAATGCAAGTTCCAGGAATTTTAGAAGATTGAAGTAAAGTGTTGAGTTTTAATATAATTCATCGATAAAGTATAGTATCTATAACTCTAAAAATGACATTATACCATTCCGGAAATTGTCCTGCTTTAGTTTACGTGCCATACTATTTTATTCTTATTTTAATATCACCAACGATTTTAGAGCAGAATACGGAGCATTTTGGAAATTTAGATAAACGGGTGAAATATATATTTTTACACATCGTGTCAACTTACAACCTTTTTTCCCAGAGCTGATAACGTCGGGCAAAGAAGGCTTAGGTGTTTTCGGTGTGAGATGAAATGCTGATTATATATATCTTGATTTTTCAATCGGGTTTTGACTAAAATTTACGTTAAATTTATTGTTTTAAAAGAAAAATGGTCATAGTTGAGTCACTCTTATCTTGTAGTTTCAGTTTCATAGCATTATTTCAGACATTTTCTATTAATTTAATGGTTATTTTAATGATTTCGAAAATTTGAAGTGCAGTAACATTTTTCATTTCAAGATTCAAAATTTTAAGCTTATAGTTTTAAAAAGATTTCAATGTGTACATATTTGAAAGCGCTTTAATTGGAATTTTCCAGAAACTTGATATTTCAATACTTTTCGAAAATATACCGTCTAGGTCAGAATTTTTTAAAATTAAAAAAAACCCTGTTCCAATCCAGAGTTTTAATTTTTTTCGAAAATTACCCGTTCCAACTAAGAATTAAGTTTATTTTGAAAAGTTCCCTTTTCCCATGCAGACTCTTAATTTTTTTCGAAAATTTCCAATTCCAGCTCAAAATTGATTAAAATTTGAATATTTCCTTTTCCAATTGACAATTTGTTCAAATTTGAAAATTCCGTTTCAACACAAAATTATAATTCTTTTGGAAAATTCCCTGTTATAGTTCAGAATTTTAATTCTTTTTGAAAATGTTCAATTATAGCTCAAATTGGTTGAAATTTGAATACTCCCTATTGAAAAATTCCCGGATCCAATTAAGAATTTTGATTCTTTTTTAAAATTACCCGTTTTAACTCAAAATTATAATTATTTTAATAAATCCCCTTTTCCAATACAGAATTTTAATTCTTTTTGAAAATTAACCGATTCAACTGAGAATAAGAATTCTGTTTAAAAATTCCCTGTTTTAGTCCAGAATTTAAATTTTTTTCGCGAATTACCCGTTTCCAATCAAAATTAGAATTATTTAAAAAAACTCTCTCTTCCGATTCAGAATGTTAATTCTTTTTTTAAATTTCCATTTTTAGCTCAGAATTAATATTCTTTTGAAAAATTCCCTGATCTAGTCCAGAATTTTAATCCTTGTTGCGAATTACCCGTTTCGACTCAAAATTGGAATTATTTTTAAGAAATTCCCACCAAGGACTGGGGCGGACATTGTAAAGGACGAAATCAAAAAGACTAAAAAGTGTTACGAGTTTGTATTTGTGTGAATATTTGGTACTTGAATAAAAAATATAGTTCACTTTATTAATCCTCCTTGTTACAAAATTATTATTAAAAACAGTATTATCAGAAATTATAAATCTCAAAAATGGCTCTTAACAGGAAATTGGTCGGGGCCAGGTCGGGTACAGATAGGGCAGCCAGATCGGGCCGTGTGTTTCATCAGCGATCGGGCCCAGGTCCGTTTTCCAGATCTGGGCCAGATTTGTCCTGGTCTGGGCCTGGACTGGGCCATAGCAAAATTTCTACACGTGCATAAGAAAGTCGTTTGTCATAACTTCACTCATATTTTTCTACTATTTATATTCTCAGGACAAATATATACTATACATTTTATATTAAAATTAATGAACCGAAAAAAATTTTTCAATCCCTTGAAATTTTCAGTTACAGTAACTAAAAATTCCTAAACTGTAACAGAATTTTCCGAAACATGTGACTGAAGCTGTTTGCAGTTACCGTTGCTGAAATTTCTGTTACAGTTGAGGAAAAATTAGAAACGGTTTCTGCATAAAGCTTTAGTGACGTGTGTCTGAAAATTCGTATCATTATTATAAAATTCGTATTATTATTTGTTTTATCAGGAATTTCATCATCAAGGCCAATATATATCCTTTTCTACAAATTCTACATGGCTAGCAACAATTATTTTATTATTCATTAAAATTCAATAACCCACTTCGGCGTAGCCTAACAATATTCCCATATCTGCCTTTTTATCCAATTTAGACGTTCTTTTTTGTTCCGGTTTTCTCACAAGAATTTTACCCCCATGTAACCGTAAATTCTCAACATTAGGTTTTTTCCCAAAACGTATTTCATAAAGCGTTTAAGGATAATTAAAAAATTCATCCCGTTTTATATTCCTTACGCCAAAAATTAGTGTATAATTAAACTTCAATAATAATTTATTTATTAGAAACTTCCTGGGAATCAATCGTAACGAAGAAGTTCAGGACGGGATCATTGATAAAATAGCAAGGGGTGCGAAACGACGCCGCATCGCCACTTGCGATACAACGGTATTAAAATTAGCGAAATAAATTGATAACTTCTTACCTTCAATATAAGACATTTTATTTGTTTTTATATTATTTTATATACTATATGGATATAGAAATGTTATAAGGAAGTTCAATTGAGATTTTTTATCTTATATAAAAAATAAAACAACATTTTATGTAAACTTTGTGCATACATTTTTCAAAGCATGTAATATCAAGAGACAGTATTGTTTGTTCCATTGATTTTAATATAAATTTGCAGTATATATTTGTCTTGAAAATATAAATTATAGTATGACTATATACGAGCGAAGTTTGCATGTAAATAACTACGTATATATTTATGCTATACAATATACTGAATTAATCAAATGTGAGAGAAAACTTCTAATTATAAAGATGGGCTTTGATTATATATTCGATACAATGAGTGTACGTATTAATATAACATAGATACATAAGCAAGTCGTTTGTCATAACTTCACTCATATTTTTCTACTATTTATATTCTCATGACAAATATAGACTATACATTTTATATTAAAATTAATGAACCGAAACAAATTTTTCAACCCCTTGAAATTTTCAGTTACAGTAACTAAAAATTCCTAAACTGTAACAGAATTTTTCGAAACAGGTGACTGAAGCTGTATGCAGTTACCGTTGCTGAAAGTTAGTGACGTGTGTCTGAAAATTCGTATCATCATTATAAATTTCGTATCATTATTTGTTTTATCAGGAATTTCATCATCAAGGCCAATATATTTAATATCCTTTTCTACAAATTCTACATGGCTAGCAACAATTATTTTATTATTTATTAAAATTCAATAACCCACTTCGGCGGAGCCTAACAATATTTCCATATCTGCCTTTTTATTCCATTTAGAAGTTCTTTTTTGTTCCGGGTTTCTCACAAAAATTTTACCCCCACGTAACCGTAAATTCTCAACTGCTTCGAAATAACTTATAACATTTCCGATTTCCGTTGCTTTTACCGACCTATTATCGCCTAAATATATATTCACCGGTTCTTTTAGATCAATGCAATTTTCAAAGTATTTATCATTATTAATAACATGATCCTTACATCCGCTATCTATTAACCAATTTATCTCGCTACTACTTATCTTATTTACTTCGCTGTTACCCGCCGAATGCGCAGTTGTAGTTCCTATCCACGCGTTCGCTCCTACGTCTCGTTGCTCGTGCACTGCTGCTGTTGCTCGCCCTCAATCACGTTGGCTCCGAAAATTGCCTCTACTTCTCACGTTGAAGCCTCAGCCGCTGTAACCGCCGCTGGCTCATCTGAATCCGCCGATGGCTCGTCTGAATCCGCCACTGCCTCTACTGTAGCCGCGACCACGTGATGGCAAATGCGTTCGTTTTCCTTTCTTCATTTTCACTTTTATTTTTATTTTTAGCGATCTCTATTTTATTTTTCACGTAAGAAACCGTTTGGTCCTCCAGTTGTAAGACATCGACCAAATCTCCTATGTAACTATATGTATCCGGCAATGTGTTCAGCATATAATTCAATTTCCCTTTCTCTGTGATCTGTGCGCCCGCACTTTTCAATTCATTCATTGATCTTTCAAACTCACTTAAAAACGTCACTGAATCACTATAGTTGTCTAATTTCATTTTTTCCAATTTATTCCTGCAGATTATTTGCAGTGCCGTCGACTCTTTCAAATATCTCTGCCGAACTCGTTCATTACATCATAAGCCGTCGTTTTAGTATGAATAAGCTCCGTCTGTTTGTTGGTAATCGCACTATATATATAATTCATCGCTAATAGAACCTTTTCATTCCAATCTTCTTCTTTTTTTGTTACAAGTCTTTCTCTTTCTATGACTTCATGGCACTTCTTCAATTTTAGGTACAATGTAATACGCTTTTTCCACATATCGTATTCTTCGCCATCGAATACTGGTATTTTTATCTCGTGTTCCTCCATTTCTTCTTTTTATTTTGAAACTTTTCTCAACTTCAGTTTTCAAAATTAAAACCCGTTTTAAAGGCTTTAGAAAAATGTTCTTAGATCATTTCTTGTTTCTAAACTCAACTTCTGACTCTCGAATTCTTCAATTAAATTTTCACTCTTCATCCACTTATTTATTGCAAACATTTAAATTCAACTCATTTGCCTTCACTGTTCATCCGACCGCATTATTAGCCTCGAAAAAAATTGCATGTGTTCACTTCACCTCGTCTATTAATTTTTCACTGAATTTTCGTTTCACTATTATTTATAATTTTTCCTTTTCTTTGTTTACGAGTGTTCCTACTTACTCGAACACAAGTGAATCACCCTACTGTCGCCGTAACTCGGAATGGATTGATTAATTTCATTAAAAGTCACCGCGTGCTCTTCTAACCTCACTTTTGTGCACTCACTTTAATCCGTT
>CAKNWT010085395.1:0-11223 GCA_932066315.1 Andricus coriarius | reverse complement strand
TTGGGACCCTTAAAAAGTTTATCAAAGGCTGACTCGATTCGACAAATCCTTCAAAAGTTAGCGAGTCCACAAAATTCAGGTAACCATACATAGACAGACATACAGACAGACAGACATACAGACAGACAGACATACAGAAAGACAGACAGACACCGACAAAATTGTATGATTTTCGGAATCTGTGAGTGCCGAAACGTAAAGATCCGTTAAAAACCAGACATCGAAAATTTGGACGAATACATTACACTCTCATGAATGAGAATGTAAAAATACAAGACTGGAAGTTAGTAGTTCTCTAGGGATAAGATGTTGTTGATTTTCTTACTCTCATCCATAACCTCTTTGAATTATGTAATTCGAATATTGTTTCATAGTTTTATTTTGTACCTATAAGTCAAGTATACTGCTAATTGTTATGTTGTCTGATTTTAATTCCGTATTATTATTGATAAACATTATTCGCAGTCACTATAAAAATCGATAATTTGCGATCTAAAAATTAAGTTTGAAGACGAAAGGCTAAAAATAAATTCGGCTAAGCTCGTACTTTCTTCCCACGAATATCCAGTCTATGTTGTAAGGCAATGCAAGTAGTAGTTTATGGTTTTCCTCGCCAACAGTGCCGCTTTTTAACGATGTAGTTAATGGAGAAACTGCGTCGTCATTTTTAATGCGATTCTTTATCGCGTCCAGTATCGCAGCTTCCAACCCTTTTATAGTGTGCCACAAATGGCAAACCTTGACTGAAGAAGATCCTTCCAGTTAAACTATATGAATTATACTCTTTTTTTCATTTTATTGGCATTTTCTATTCTTCGCGAAAATTCGATATGAACAGACGATTCAAGGACCTGGCCTATTCGTCCCAAAATTTCGGTATAAATAGCCGATTCAGCTATTCTGAGCTATTTATCCCAAAATTTCGTGATGAAAAACTTGAAATCCTTAACCAGCTATTAATAAAGGGAAAATGCTATTCTATATTGAAAATATGTAATTTCATGAATTTATATTAAATTCACAACGCTGCATATTCTATATTAAATTAAATTGAGTGAAAAATTAATCATTTGTATTAAAAAAGATACAAAATATCCATAAGCGAAAATGCAACACCATGCAACAAATGATTGTATTTTGGCAAGTGAGCATGACTCACTCGGTTCCAGCCTCGTTATACTTTCGAGGATCAAGAAGTTCATATGAGAAAAGTGAGGCAGGGAAGGCCGTGTGTCCCATGTTGCTTATTTAAACAGCACGTTCGTTCCACAACACTGCTCCCACCTCGGTCGCTTATCAATCTCTCTAGCAATCACCCCAGGCGAAGAGTTTTACAAAGTCATCATGTGTCATAGATCACACAAAAAAACGCAAACTTATTGACAATCACATAGTAGGATCTAATCACACCCACCAAGTAAAGTTCTCCACACGGGCCAATTTGTATGCAAGGTTTTTCGTTTCAGGCGTCTCTCACTCCAGTGACACTCTTCATCACACATTTCTTATAGACTATTTATCACCACACTTTCTGTCCTGGCACACAGCTTTAGCTTCCTTTATGTCGATACTTTTCGTCACGCAAGCTCCTGTGTTTATGCGGCTTTTTATATCTTTTCGACTCAGAGTCTCATTCACACATTTCCACAATTCTATCCTATGTCGGTCTCTGAGTACGCTACCATTTACTTTACCTAAATATACTTGTCTTGTCAGTCGTTCTTTGTTCATTTCCTCAACATATGCCTAAGCCAAATTAACAAATTTCTTTCACTCTTGTCAAGCAGTGATTCCTCTATACCACACTTTTTTGAGAATCCACTAATTACTGACTTTGTCCATTGGCGTTTTGCCGCATACATTGCGCAGGAATTGCATGCTAACCGCATTTACTTTACTATTATGCTATTCTTGTTAGGTTAAGTTCTCGCTAGTGTACAATACCGTGAGTGCAAGTACAGAATTATATATTGAAATTTTAGCTTTACTTGTTGTACTGTGTACTTGCGCCTATACTGCCGATAACCTTGTTACCCTAGCTTATGCGCGTGGCTATCTCTCCATCAATCTGTCCGTCAGTAAATAAACTACCATGATATACGTACTTATCAACTTATTCTATTCTTTCATCGTCTGAAGCGTGTCGCATACTGCTTTCTCACCCTTTCCTTCAACCACTATAATTTTTGTTTTATTCACGTAAATGTTACGGCCCATATTCTTCATGCTCGTATTCAGTCTGCTTAACATTCTCTGTAAGCCTTCGATTAACTTTGCCATAACGACCTTATCTGCAAACGCTAAGCCAAGCAACATTACTGTTCCGAGATGCACACCTTCTTCGTCGAAGAGAGCCATTCTTAGACACTTATCCATGATTATAATAAACAGCCAAGAGAAAATAACGCATCCTTCTCAACTCCTTGCCTTATATCGAACCAGACACTCAGTTGTCCATTTACCCTCACACTGTCTTCGCTACCTACATATGTTGCTTTTACTGCTTTTAGGAGCCATCCATTCACTCCGTACACTTTCAGTACTTCCGAAAGCTTACTTCTATCCACCTTATCAAACGCCATTTCCAGGTCAACAAATTCAGATAAAACTTTTTTGTTCACCCTCAAACTTTTTTCTGTGATCTGTGTCAAGCTAAATATCTGATTCGCGCAAGATCTTCCTCGCATGAATCCACATTTGAACTCCCAGATCTTTTCTTCTGTTATTTTTATTACCCTATGAGTAATTATTTTATTTTAATTTATGTTTTGTCCATGGTACTTAGCAGGCTGATACCTCTATCATTATTGTAGTTGCTTTTACGTCCCATTTCGTCCTTAGAATGTACCTCTATGTCATGTGATTTGAAATCTTTAAGACATCGTTTGTATCTTTTCATGTGTTTAAAAGGTCCTCAGGACGTTCTCAAGATGTCCTTCAGAACTTGTGTGCCACTGGGCTGGAACTTTCCAAGGCAAAGCTATAGCACCAATTGCATAGGAAGAAACATTTTTTTTTTAATACCTTTGACAAAGTTATTTTTCACAATAAATATATTTTATTTATTTTTTATTTTTAATAGCTACTCAACTAAATCATAAAATATTTCCAAAAAGTAAACATAACCTCTATTGCTGTCAGAAAAGTTTGTATCATAGATATATTAAGGCCTCCATTCAATATGAGTCTATCTGCTGATATCGCCGTGTATGAGGCTATTCCCCATGCTTATACACAACGCATAGTCTTATACAGGGCGCTGTCTTCAGATTGACTCATGTTGAATAGAGGGTTCGATATTTACTATGCAAGTCACAAACATGCAAAGCATGTGTAATGTGAGAAAAAAGTGAACTTATTTGACTACATTTAATTTTGTTTAATTCCTATAAAAAATGAAAATTTTCGGTACGAATAGCCGAGATCGTTGAATCGGCTATTCATCCCAAATTTTTGGTATAGATAACTGAATCAACGATGTTGCTTATTTGTAACGAAATATCGTGATAAATAGATACTGCCTATTTTATTTAAATGTATAGGTTCAATATCAACTTTATCTTTGATTTTTTAATCATTTGTAAGCTCTATGCATTTTTTCAGGAACAAACGGAAGCAGACAAATTAGGTTATCTCAGTACCTTCAAGTTTCGACGATAATTTCTATAATAATCCTAACCACTGCAAGATCGAGATAGCTACAAGAATTTTGTTATTTCTAATGTCTAATCAATAAGAGTGTCGATAATTACAATTACCTAGTAGCATAGGGCTTTCACTTTATACAAATCAACAAGTAGTTATTTAAGTTTTATTTCATGTAGTACAGAACCTAAAGACACAGTTACTTTTGAACATATTATCTTTGGATGTAAATTGTTAATAAAATGAGTTGATGCATTAATGCGTCCATAAAGTTGGTAAAAAAATAAGAATTCATGTTTAAAACCATTGAGAAATGAACACATTCCATTCCATATTCCATTCCTAAAATAACAGTTCCAGAAAAAGCGGTAATTTTCTTGGAAATTTATTTATTTATATCATAACTCATTTTGTACATTAAAGCAACATTGAGGTTCTCGAGGAGGTTCTTAAATTCAGGTAACCTTCGATTTGAGTTTCAACATAATTCACTTCAAGTTTTTTCAGTTTCAAAGCTTGAAGTTTAAAATAGGTCGATTCAATTAAATGTCAAATTAAAATTTTTCTGGGCGTTAACAAATGAAATAAGGTAATTTTAATGAGGCTTCACCACACCAAAATTGAACTCGTCCTGAAGCACCCTGAAATGTCTGAAATCTGAATTCAGATAATTTCTTTAAAATATCCTGAAATACTGTAGTGAAGTCTCTACAAGACGTTGATATTGCCACAAGTTACTGAAATTTCTTGTAGTAATTAAGATATCCCAAAGTTACTGAAATATCCTGAAGCATCTTGAAACCAGAAGTAAGGAAGAAAACCTATTCAACATTTCCTGAATTATATAAAGAAAATAGATTTCCATAAATTAAATAGTGATATTTTAAGTACAAAATAGGCATGTTGCCGAACAAAAATAACGGGCAAAGGGAAATTCAAAGCAAGTGCAGCAGCGTAGAATGTTGAAATAAAGTGCCACTCTCGATTGGAATCGATAAACGGGACTATGGAGATTAGACTGGGAGACCGAATACCGCTATGAACAAAGGGATAAAATCCCGCCCCTAGGGGTGCTTTAGAGTCCTCGTGAAGTTAGGCAAACCGTTTTATAATGGCTTTTGTCAGGACAATAAAAACGTTTATCAATAAATAGTTCCGAGCATACATCACAGATTTGATAGAATCGGTATCTCTTTTGTCATTCTTTCTCAAATACTATCAAAAAGAGTATTGCTCAAATTATCATTTATTATTATAACTTAATAATATATGAAAGGTTAATCAATTAATTTTCTACCAATAAAAGAGGGCATAACAGATTTCAAAATAATTTCAATTTCTACATGCGGGATTGATTGACTGCACTTTATAATTTCAACATACTAAAATGTATAATTTTGAAATAATTACTGTCACTTTAGTTCATTATCCCTCTGAATAAGGGACAGGCGATCGATGAATTTAATTACAATTTACTTTTCGGTGGAACATTTTAGGCTAATGTCAAATTTAAAACGACTGAGCTAACTCAATTTCTCCTTTTATCCAAGAAAATCAAATTAGTTACAATAACATTTTTTTACATTATTATCATCTTAGATTTACATGCTTTCTAAATGAGTAGAACGGATGTATTCGAGCTCGTGGTTGAATAACTATTCAGCAGAAAATCATAAAGCACCAAGGCCAAAATATTCCAATCTAAAATATTCATGCATATCTGGGAGTATATTACACTTTCAGACATAAATTATTCCGGCGATATTTATGGAAACTGAAAATATTTCAATCATAAAATATGGGTATAAATATGTCTCCACTGTATGTACGCACATAGATAGCTATTTATAAAAATACAAACTCTATCAACGTTTGAATAACTCAAAAAATTCAAACAAATTTTTCAATCTTTTTGGGTTTAAAATCAGTAACACACTCTGGAGCATCTTTTTGCAAAGTAACGTTAATTACATTGAGAATCTATCGTAAATATTGTTGTCAAGTTGATTACAGTTTCATACATGTGTGTCGTTATAAAATAATTGTTATGTACAGAGCACCTGCTGGGAAAATTTGAGATCAATACTCACTGTTCTATATGGTTTCAAGTTAAAGCTGTGATTCACTGTTCCACAAAAGGAGTAAACATGATATATAAAGTTTTAAGTTAAAAGTTTGTTTTAAGAATGAATAGGAAATTGATTTTACTTTTCTTTCTAAATTCCACTTTTACCAGGCAGGTTTAAATAACACATAATAAATAAATAAATATCAATCTCCTACATGTGTATTTTATATTGTATTTTATGTGCAGAATAATTGGCCCCAAATTTGGGGACGTGTTAGAAAACGTTTCTTGGAACATTCCATTGTGGCTGTAAAGCAATAGAATAGAAATTTCTCACGGGTGCTCTGAGGTTAATTTTTTCCGAAAGTCTCGTCACTTCGAAAATCATTGCAGATCATCATTCTAAAACATTTTTTATGTTCAAACACGCAATCGCTACATAATTACGACATAAATAAAATTGAAGTACTTTTATGATGGATATAAAAATATTTTATCGCTATAAAACTCAAAACACGCTACCTTACACTACTTTAACTGGTGTATTCAATAATTTCTGCAAGGTTGATCCATCGTGTCAAAGAGTTTGTTTACAGACAAAACATATATACAGATAGGTGAAAAATCGAAACATACACAGTAGTCCTGAAAAGTTGAACTCGTGTCCTTTTGCATGTTGTTTCATTCTAAAATTTAGTATCGTTCGTTTTAAAGAACTAATAACATCGAGTGTCGCGTCGATAAATAGTGTGGCAAATAAATTATTCTTGCTTAATCATTATGCATTAAAAGTAGTAAAATGCAGTGTGCTTTTTCTAAAGATCATCTTTCTACGCATAATGAAAACAAACATAAATTTGGTTTACTGTGCTTTGGTAAAACTGATATAATGTTCAAAATTGACGATTCATTACTGCAAAAATTAAACAGTGCTCTAAAAACTGGCATTTCAATTGACTATTATTTGCCATGTGCATGATGTAGTTTATGTAAAAGGAAAATTTATTTTTTAACATCAGAGTCTTGTAACGGAAAAGCGAATCTTCAACTACCAGATTTTTTAAAGTTTTCAAGTGAAACTACAACAGCAATATCAAATCAAAATTGTAAGTGCTATTTATGTAATTTAGGTAGGAACTTACTTACGAAAAAGCATGAGGCTACTCACTCAAAGTGACATGGTCAAATTGAAATTAAAAGACAATTTAAGTAACAAAAAAACGATCGACATTGCAGCGGAACTTCGAGCAGCAACTCGCAAACGAAGTCTCATTGAACCAGGTCTTACAAGAATTATCGTTAAAAAAAATCATAGCGTCGATGAATTTTTCAAAATTGAAAAAGTAACATTTAATAAAACTTAAAAGAATGTTCTAGCGCACACGGATCAAATAATTATTCATTGCACAAATCTACCTGACTTTATTTGTTTCATCAAAGAAAAGAGAGATGTTTCTAACGTTCATTTGAAAATCGGTATTGATGGGGCCGGTGGGGATTCCTGAAAGTTTGTTTATCGATACAACATCTTGATACTGAAACAGTTCACTTAGAAAGTAGAAGTAAACGCCGCAAACTTCAAGAAGGCATTGAAAACAAGAACTTTGAAAATTATGCCCTATGCACAGAAAAATTACGAAAATGTGTATCAATTGTGGAACATGCTAAGTATAAATCAATGTACATACATCTCGATTGCGACGGATTTAAAGTTGGCTAATATATTAGCAGGTTTAATGTCTCACTCTAGTATGTATCCATGCACTTGGTGCTTTGCTAATAAGAAGAACAACGTATTGAAAGAACATAGCGGGTTTCGTAGAATCGGTAACTGTTTAAGTAGTTATCAAGCATGGTCCGAAAAAGGTAATGAGAAAAAAGACGCCAAGGATTTCAAAAGTACCAGACACCCACCAATATTTTCTAGCGATGAAAATACTAAAATTTTAGTTATTATTCCACCACCCGAATTGCATTTGATGCTCGGTGTTCAACACACTGATAGATAAAATGTCAGTAGAATGTAAGCAAGTAACGAACGATTGGATTAAAAAGAGCAATGTTAAACGAAAAGTTACTCCCGGTGGTACAGGCTTTAATGGAAATTCTTGCAAAATTTTGCTGAGTAAAATTGATGTCCTCCGAGCGAAAAGTATTCTAGAATGTCTAAAATACGTTGTTGCAGTATTTTAACACGTAGTTGATTTTTGTTTCGTATACAAAAAAGGTATCGGTTTTTATAGTGAGCAAGCTATGGAATTAGTCTATTTTGATTTTCTGTCGACATGGAGTAAATATAAATTTTCACAAAATAATGCTCAATATGATCAACAATTACTCAAAGCCATATGTTTTTGCAATAGTAATCATGTGTGAAAGTTAGACAGTTTTTTGTTTCTCCCTGCAAAATTCGGGTTTTGGCATTTACGCCCGTATGCAGTATGGCCCTTCAATATTATTCATAGTTTTAGTAACAAATTGCCCGTAAAAAGGCAAGTGAGGAGCATTGAAAATCGTTACTGAAAAACCCGACTCTTTTGAGTACTCGAGACTTTAAAAAGGAGCAATTAAAATCGCCGATAAAAAAAAAATATTTTAATTGTCACCAGTTAAGAAAGAGAAAATTTTAACTAAATTATACTTTAGCGAAGGGTGTCCTAAAAAACAATGTTTTATTAAGATAATGAACCCCCTAAACCTGTTCCACTTGGAAAAAATACGTATTATTATTAGAATTATTTCTAGGACCATGGCTTAAACTTTTTTTAAATAAAACAAAAACACGCATGATCAACACAGAAAACATTGGTTTTTTTAGATCACCCTATTTAGGGCCGAAGAAATGTGTGGGTTTTACTTATTTTTATTAAAATTGTATAAGTAATTAGGGAATTCTTGGAGAATATGTCACAAAGCACACTAAATTAATTTTGCGCGCTCATCCCTTCCGTTCTTATCTTACTTCTATGGAGAAGAGGGGACACACAAGAATACATTATACTCACACGAGCTTTATGGTATGAGATATAGTTCTCTAGAGTTGCCCTTGCGATACTATGTTAATCCAATTTCTAGAAGGTTAGCGGAAACGAGTCATATCCTCTACTTTCTGCCAGCTAACTTGCCAAGCATTCTCTTCTTCCTTTTTTGTTTTGCCTGACTGACTACTTGCATATTTTTGAAATAAAATATAGACATTCTTTTCTCACATCGTAAACCAAGTTTCGTTGACAGTCGAAATATCATAACGAAAAATCATTTAATTCCAAGTAATAGATCTATAGTAAGACATCTACACAATGGCAACAAAACCAAAATTTACGTAACATATTGGTTACATGATTATTAGATTCATCCAAACAAGGCCTTTTTCCTGGAATGGCACCTATAGAAATTGTTCCTTTGAGGAACTGCGGAGGATGTTGAGAGGAGGAACTTGAAAGGAGCTGCGGGGGGATGTGCGCTGTTCACTCAGGCGTGACAAAACAGGAACGTTGCGGTAAGGCGCTGTACCCTAACAGCCTGCCTCTCTAACTGCGTCATGACGTTGCGTTGGTCCACTCGGAGCGGGAAGCACACACGTTTACATAGCGAATAAGCATGATGGCGAGCTCGCGTGAGCGACCTGATTTTTAGTGGAATTAGCCAAATATATTCCGGTGTCTTGGGTACTCGACAACTTTGCATGTTTAGTGTGCACAGATGGTTCTTCGACAACTGTACACGTTTATGTTTATTTTTTCGAGTAGAATAAAACGATCACTTTACATTTGAGCCAAATTGTAACAGCAATATGGGTATAAATCAGACTTAATCAAAATCAAAAAACCTTCAACTCCAAATAGTAGGAGTGTTCTAGTATTCTAGTACTTGGTCTTTTTTTACAACTGTTGTTTTCCTATTTAAATATACAATAATAAAAAAAGATAACGAACTGAAAATACCGTTTGGAATTTGTCTCGAGGGGTGTTACCAATATTCTCCCATCCTTACATACAGGAAGATCGAAAATCAGTAGGACCAAACACTTGGACGATTGTGAAAAGTTTGGGGTGATGATAACATCATTCCCGAGAGCAATGAGTTTATCAAAAAATCTCTGAAGCTGACTACTCTGATGACTTCGCATATTTCTTTTATTTATTTATTTCCTTTTATATATTTTAATAAACAAGCAACAATTATAAAATTAGGACCAACTTATAACCCTCAAACACCCCTTGTAAATATAGTTGATGTTCTTATGATTTCTATTAAATTTTGAATTGAATATTATGTGGACATCTGATTTGTAACAATATTTATTATTGATTATTTAGATATTTAGTCATCACGTATAAGTTTGGACCACCCTCACACTTCAAATCTGCAAGTATCAATTTGATCTGCAACAAAATGATGCAAGAATGTAACAGTCTTTTGTTTCTTTGTATTGTCACAGATTTTCGAATCAATTGAATATCGTCGCAGTAAAAACGATAATATAATTTTGGCAGATGTCGGTCAGTAAATATTTTTAAATTTTGGATTCTTTTCCAAAAATAAATACCTTCCAAAACTTTTTGTTTTGTTTTCAGAAGCAAAAGAAGGCGTTTTCTATCTCTTCGATGCGGCATTGAACCTTTAACCAGTGCACAAAATAATTAAAAAAGTTACATTCGACTCTCACAAAGCGCCCGGTGCTCGGGACAGCAGTCCTCAGAAATTAAAGGCATGGCGATTGTTTAAATATCGTCTCGCGTAGGCGCTTACAGGATTTAGATCCAGTAGAAGGACTTAGAAAAAAAGGCACTTTGTGAGACTCTACTATATTTCCTTTTTGATCCTACTTTTTTGGGAGACTTCAGAGTATTTATTTTAGGTTCCGAGTACAGTTATTTGCTTGCTGATTCACGATCGATTAATGCAACCGTCAGTACCGGCAAACACATTTTTGGGAGCCGCGTCATATTTCAAATTCAGTAAATCCTGCATTTAGGGGGGGTTTTGGAACTGACGGTGGACATAAATCCAGGGACTCCAAATATAAACAGTCAGCGGCGTATGAGCCATTTTGGTGGATTTTCCGGCGTGGTAAGAAATATTTTGAACATTGTTTTTCTAATACGGAGACAAGGGTAAACTAAATATTTAACGGAAATAAGGAAAAAGGTTTGCTGTTACATGTTAAAATAAATGTGTTTGTTGTATGTCAGATGGATAGACTGAGAACCACATAAAATACAAGCAATTTGCCTGTGTAATCCTCCACTCAAATTTCCGAAAGGCAATTTGTATGAAGGACCTACGCGACAAATTGAGCATTTTTCGAAGTTCGAAAGCGACGATTTTGCTTATCCCATGAATCACGCTATTGTATTGGGACCCTTTTAAATTCCAAAGAATTGACCTTCAAGCGGAAAAAAATTTCCCGGCCGAGTACACAGCTCTCGATCACGTGCCGCCGCCGTGTTTTTAGCCACCGTGAAAACATTGTGGCAGGCCAAGGCACGTACGCCCGAACCCCTCTC
>CAKNWT010085370.1:0-18465 GCA_932066315.1 Andricus coriarius | reverse complement strand
TTCATCGGTGTGTTGTATGCACCCGAACTCAACCCAGACCCATGGAATAGGCAATGGCACCTTTGCCACCAGAAAGAGTCACTTCAGTTCGAGCTTTTACGCCCGCCGGCCTTGATTATGCCCGACCCTTTCATCTGCATGCCGCCAAGGGACGTGGATCACGTACTACCAAGGGCTACGTGGCTGTTTTCGTGTGCCTTGCTTCCAAGGGAATGAATCTTGAGGCTGTCGGTGATCTCACCACCGAGAGTCTGCAGGGTGCATTACTCCGATCTTGTGGCCGACGTGGAAAACCGGCTGAGTTATGGAGTGACAATGCAACTCACTTTCATCGCGCTGATTTAGAGATCAAACAAGCACTCAGCGCGATTGACTGGGGTCGCTTCGCTGATTCAATGGCAACCGAAGGCATCGCCTGGCGGTTCATCCCGCCTGCTGCTCCCGACTTTGGAGGACTTTGGGAAGCTGGGGTGAAGTCTTTTAAAACCCATCTCAAACGCATAGCCGAGCCCAGGAATCTGACATACGAAGAATTCTTCACCTTGCTTGTGAACATCGAGACAGTGTTGAACTGTCGGCCCCTCTCGCCTCTGTCCAGTGATATCGAGTATCTAGACGGCCTTACTCCAGGGCATCTGTTGATTGGAGGACCTCTAGGAACCATTCCGGAAATCCCCGTCGAGGCGACGAATCTTGATCGACTGACCCACTGGAAACTTGTCAAAAGGGAATGCGAGATCAGTTCTGGAAGCGCTGGAGCAGCGAGTATTTGAATACTCTCCAACAACGACTCAAGTGGACCTGTCAGCGCCCTAATTTAAAGGTCGGAGATCTCGCTATCGTGTTGGATTCGTCTCTGATCAGATCTGACGGAAGATGGCCTCTCGGCCGTGTTACTCACACTCATGAGGGATCCGATGGACTTGTACGCGCCGCCACGATCAAGATTTGCACTGGAGAGTATGTTCGGCCCATAGTGAAGCTTGCCCTTTTGCCAATCGTCCGGGCAACAGCAGAAGAAGACTCATCGTGATTCGTCGTTGGTGAGATCATCTTTGGCGGGCGGTATATTAGTGAAGTTTCGTTCAAGGAACGAGGCGGGCGGGTTGTTCGAATCTCCCGCAAGTTGTTTGAATCTCCCGCAATCCTTGCTTTGAAGAAGCTGGACCATGCAGTGCATGCAACCGAGGAGTGGTGCGCCTCGCCACCACTGGCGCTGCTCACCGGCTTGACTCGACTCCATTTTCGGTTTTGAGTTATTTGCGACTTCGCCGCCGTGTGAGACGGACGTCTTAATTGTTCATCAGTGCTACAATTCATAAATCTACTCGCTCAGTGATCAAAGTGTAACAAGTGCTCTTTTTGTTTATGATATTATCAGTGACTTAAGTTCTAAGTTGTAATGGTTATCGACAGCACGACATTGAGGGACAAATAAAGGAGAATTTGTACTGCAATCAGAAATCAAGTCTGGTCTTTTTCAAGAGGAAACCCCATCCCAATCAAGCGATTAACAGGAGTCATCGTGGCTCTATGACGTCACGCTTCGTCCCTAACCTCAAAAAGACGGTGAATTCTCAATTTTATGTAAAACATGTATTTTTTCAATGCAAAGTGGTCATAGCCTATGTTTTCGAAATTGCTGATTACGAATTCGGAATTTTTGTGGTTCTATGACGTCACACTTTGTCCCTAACCTAAAAAAAAAACAATTTATTGGTAATTTTATGTAAAACATGTATTTTTTCAATGCAAAGTGGTCATATCCTATGTTTTCGAGGTCGCTGAGTACGAATCCTGACTCCGTTCGGTACCAGTCGTCCGAATCCTCGTTCAGCGAAAGTTGAAAGCTAGTCGGAAATCTGTTGATGCTGTTGACAGCATTGTCCAGATAACAACCGTACGAACCAGCTATTCGCACGTTCTCGCACTGCATAATTGTATGTTTGCATATCAGATCATGCATGCAGTTTTTTTATGTTCTCTCAGTATGATCTTGTTGCTTGAACGAGTGACGAAATCCTGCTACTCCGACAGATTCTGTGAAAGATGACGACTGCCCTGAAAGGGGATATGTAGAATGAATTGTATCACTATCTGCTGGAGTAAAGAAGCCAGTAGGAGCGTACTGCCTTGCAGGGGGCATTAGTGTGTGAGGATGAAATCGTAGTGTTTCCGCCGACGAGTTGACTTTGTCCTCGTCGAAGTTGGAAAGCCCTCATACTTAGCCCTAGAGAGGTATGAAGGTTATCACTTCCAGGACGGAAGACTCACCTGCGGTCGACCGCTGACATTTCTGTCAACGGCATCAACTGATTTTCGACTAGCTTTCAATTTTCGCTGGACGAGCAATCGGATGAGTAGCGAGTCTGGTCTGTTGGGTTAAGAGTTTTCCCGAAGCTACGCATGAAAGTTTAAAGGCTGGGACCGTGGTACCGAACGGACTCAGGATTTGTACTTAGGAACCTAGAAAACATAGGATATGGCCACTTTGCATGGAAAAAATACATGTTTCACATAAGATCACCAAAATTTACCGGTTTTTTTTAGGTTAGGGACGGAATTTGACGTCATAGAAAAACAGGGGCTCCGAATTCGTATTCAGCGACCTCGTAAACATAGGATATGACAACTTTGCATTGAAAAAATACATGTTTTACATAAAAATACCAATTCATCGTCTTTTTTGAGGTTAGGGACGAAGCATGACATCATAGAACCACAATGACTCCGGATTCGTACTCGGCGACCTCGAAAACATAGGATATGACCTCTTTTCATAGGTACGAATCATATTTTACCTGAAAACCGCGATTTTCATGTCTTTTGAGGTTAGGGATGAAATCCGACGTGATGGAGCCAAACGGACCCCGGATTCGGATTCAGCGACCCCAAAAACGTAGGGTAAGCCTATTCTGGTTTCTGGGGTAGACAACTTTTTTTTTTGTGGAGCTGTGCTATCTAGACATTTCATGAAATGTCTAATTTCAATAAGTGGCTACGACATATCGGTGTCTCAAACATCTTATCGTATTGGCGTTATTATAATCTTAGATATACATATATTTATATTTTATGTACTGAACTTTCCATTATTATTTTAATATCTTGTCACTTTTTATATATATAATTCTTAAATATTTGCTTAACCGTTTAAGCATTTCATAATTATTATAGCAATTAGTGCATTTGAAAAAATAGTACATTTATTTGAGATCTGGATTAAAGTTACAGGTACGTGGAATTTGAAGGTTGTACAATGTTCTTATGTACAGCAATCACAATATTTTGTTTATATATAATATTAATATCACACAAAACCTCAAAGATGATTTCTATTCTAAAGTGAATGAGAATTTGCTAACAGTTTCAATTAAGTATTTGAACTTTATTCTTCATATCGAAGCATGAAAATATTTTCCGTCAGCATTTGGTAAATTCTAAACTTAATTTGTAAAAAAAAAAACAATACCTGCATGTCTATAGTTCCATCTGTCAGTTCACCTTAGTACCAACCTATCTTAAATTTTACGGTTGGCAGAAGAGCTGATCGAATGTTTGAGCCACCATAAAAAATGAAAGGTATTACTTAAAGTAAGTATTAAACTAATTTTAAGGTAACATTGATATTTTTCATGATACTGAATTTAGCACTAGTTGGGATAGTTGATCAGATCTGTTATCGAACTTTAAACTCTGAAACAGGAAGATAATGAGGTTTATTGATAGACAGGAATATTATTAAAAATACCTTCAATGATATAAGTTCATTTTCACCATAAAATGAGAATGAATTCGATGGCCAATTCCAATAGGTAAAGTGTTAACGTAGATATGGTATATTCCAAGCTATTGATCAGCCATACCTTACGGAACTCGCCTTGTTATTGCCTTTGTTGGAAAGAAGGAGCGGAATAGAGATCTTATTTTGATCGAAAGATGCATATATTTTCATATTCGAACGAACGGCCCAGGAATATTGTAATTTACATCGAAGACGGTAGAAGGAACTAAGTCGAGCTTGGAAGAAGGGTGCGGGAACCATTGAAATCGGCAGAGTATGCAAATCGCACCACCGTGCGTTCCAAACGTTAGAGCTCACCAGAATAACTCGGAAATGCACAGTAGAACTTCTTCTGCGTGTCCTAGACGTGTGATCATCCAGATCCACGAAGTAGGAATATAGAATATATATTTTTGTGAACAGAAAATGATCGTCCGTAAATGAGTAAAATAAATTTTCGAAGAAGAGTTTCAGGCGCTAAATTAATATCTTAAAGGTTTGCATTCTCATTGCATGCTAGGTCTCGGATACAAGAAAAAAATCAAATATTGAATCCTATATGTATGAGAAATGTATAGAGAAATTCGGAATGTTTTTACGATCAGTTCGAATTTTTCCACGAACAATTCCTGAAAATTTCAGACTTGAATATAAGAAGAAAAATAGCTTCACTTATCCGATTTAATTTACACAATTTATAAGTTCAAAACTCGAAGAATTTGAACCAACGAAGACTGCTGACTCACCATCTTCTGAACATAAACCGAGAGAGCGTGAACACGCGCAGTCGTCGTGGAAAAGCAATATAGGGTTTATATAAAACTTCTAGCCATTTATCAGACGAACTCCAACCATACATACCCGCGCACACATGCATCGCTCATTTGAGCGACCGTGTGTGGTGGCCACGTGCAGGTGATCCTAGTTTCCAGTTCCCAGATTTGTCGGGCCAGCTTGTGAGCTATTTTAGAATCTTGACATCGAGTTCGTCGATTCGTTCTTGAAGTTGGAAGATTATTTACGAAAATCTATCAATATCTGATGAATTTTTCTCGCATGCGAGGCCTAGCTACTAGCTCGTGACTTTTTCAAGGACTAATTTTTTCGTCACTAAAAAAATGAGGTATACAAAATAATTTTATTGAATGGGTGTAATTTTACCTAGTTCATTAAAAAAATTCTAATATAGAGATACCTACGATGGTAGGGAAACCTTTATTACTCACTGAAAAAGGTTAGTTGGGACAACTAATAAAATTGTTAGGACAACTATTTTAGTTAGTAAATAATGGTACTGCTATTTAGTTAGTTGTGAGAACTATTTTTGTTAGTTGGGAAATAAGTAGTTGCCGTTACTATCTAATTAGGTAGACTTACTATTTTAGTTTGTCAAAACGACTATCTGTAGGTAGTTGAACTTACTAATATAGTTAGTCATGTCTACTAATACATTTGTAGCTATAACTATTTTCTTTTTGTTATATAGGGACTAATTAAAATATCTGTCGCTATATCGAACTCTGAATTAAAAAGATCCTAGTGGGCACGTGGGTATATTTTTTTCGGGACACCTTAGGGATGCTGATGTCACTTAAATGTCAGTTCAGCGTCAGTTCAGCTGAGAAGACGTTTTGAAACAACTATGTCCCTATGCTCACTGGGATCTTTCTAATTTCAGATGCACTTTGTAGGTTAAGATTTCCAGTGAAACTGAAAACTCGTTTGATTTTTAAATTTCTTACACATACATTCGAATACTTCGATATGATCCCCGAATCCTAAAGACGTCAACTGAGCAGCGAGTTATGACGGTCATGCCTAACGTTCTCCCTATGTTGGTACCTTTGTTGCATTCTCAATCGTACCAACCGAGGTGGCAAATAAAACTGTTACGCCACCTACTTTAATTTGTTAGAGAAATCAATTAGTAGTACAGATCACTATTTTATTAGTAAATCTGACTACTAATACGTTACTAACGCAAACTAGTCGCGATTACTACAAACGGCTTCCTAAACCGCTTACTTGCTCAGTCGGTGTTACTTACTGAATAGTTGTAAGAACCAATTCATGCTTTACTAATAAAAAGGTAGTAGCCGCAAATATTCATTTTTCTCAGTGCTTAAGTGTATAAAATTTCCTCTTGTAGATAGAACATTGCCACCGCACGGAAAAAACGATATAGCTGAGAGAAATATATTTTGGTCCTCACATCTAGAAAGTATAGTTCTCTGTATCAAAACGTGGACATTTGACAAAAACGGTGCGTTAATCTGTTTCCTATCAAATCATTAACAAACAAGTGAATGAACAAACAGTTCTGCAATCCATAGCCTCAATTATATGGTTACTTGGAAATCAAAATATGAAGATCAAAGTATCATGACTTCGGTAGTAAATACCTTTGAAAGATTCGGGATGTTTTTGTAGTCCCGAATCATTGAATTTTTTCTTCACCCACTCGTCTATCACAATTGAGAGTCCGGATGCAATAACCGACGGTACGCTTGGCTTTATATTCCCTGCCTCCCATTCTAGACAAAATGACGCGAAAATTATCTGAAATTCAAATTAAAAAAAAAACACTCGAAAAAAATATGAGCATATAGAGCTCAATGAAGAGCACAATTTTTGTTTAGAAAATTTTTTGTCCGATTTCAACTTTGTGAAAAATAAAATATAAACTTCAAATTTCGACGAGCGGAATTTAATGCGTTTTTTAAAATAAACTCGCCGTAACTTTTTTTCTTTTCAACGAAATGACTTGGAACTTGAGCCCCAAGCATATTATACTCTGCCGATACCTACGGAATTCGATTCGTGCATAAAAAAGTTAATTGTTTATCAATATGTCGATGTTTGTCAATAACTATTTATTGCCATGCTTTTTCGCGTTTGACGGAAAAAAGTATAGAGGGAATTTTCGAGTTCAAACAACTTTCCTCGGAGAAGTTCTTCATAAGGGTCGACAGAAGTTTTTTGGAAAGTTTCAGATTTTTTAAGCGAAAAATGAGCGAGCCAGCGTAGGTTGAAGTGAGCGCGCAAGAAACTCGATCGTCTTCCGTCTGGGGTGTTAGCGTTTGCGAGAGCAAAAAGAACAGATACATGTCGAAGACGGGCAGGCAAACAAAGCTTAAAACTAGCGCATTATTTTTTTAAATTTCAACTAATGTTTTTAAGTTTATTTCGATATCCTTTGTTTGTGTTTTCTGAGCAAAAATAAATTAAAAACCCACAGTAATTTAGGGTCTGGATCGAAAAACTCACCCAGCGTTCGAAAACGGGTGAAAGAATTGTCCAAACGTATCGTTGGACGGAAATCTTAAAAGTCACAAAATTAATTTTTTTTCAAATATGGGCTTATAGAAAATGACGAGACGGAACTTTGTTCTATTTGCTGTTTTTTCAACGGTTTATTATTCTTAATAATAAAGATGATGAACTAGAGAAAAAAAACTTACCCAAATCCAACTACTTTTTAAGAAATAAGTTACCGTAAATTGGGCAAATATTATTGGAATTATGATAAATGTAAATTTAAAATGCAAAGCTTTTTCGGGTTTCAATCGTGTGCAAAACATGAGAACATTAGAGTAAAGTCAGGCTAAAACATTTCACGCAATCAGCACTAGCTGAGCATCATATTGAAACAGGACATAGCATTTTGTTTGACAAAACAACCGTCATCGCAAAAACGCAAAATATTTTTCCAAGAAAACATAGAGAAGCAATCGAAATCTTAAAACACCCTAATAACATCAATAGGGACAATGGATATAATACCAATCCGATTTGGCTTTTCGTCCACCCGGGTTTTTTAAAAAGGACTTGATTGACTAGACTCCCTTACTGAAAATCTTCATTAAAGGGTGAAGTTGAACATTTATTAAAGCATGTTGCGATAACTGATGCAAATTGTTTGACCACTTGGGAGCCGCTAAAGAACAGATTTAATAACCAAAGAGCGTTGATTTCTGCCCATTTACAATCTTTCATTAGCCTCCCCACCCAGGTGCGAATTGACCGTCGGCCCACGGTTGGGCCAACCGTCGGACGGTCGGTCCAACTTTTTGCGCCACTGGTTGGGCAACAATGTGGGGCCGACTTTGATTTTTGTAGGTTCAAGGTATTCAAAAAATTAATAATAATTGATTGCGAGTATTTTGACTATAAATATTAATGGTCCTGCTTAGAATAAATACATATATAACATTTTTAAAAATTATATTACAAATACAATTTCTATCGCTACGGGGTTTCGAACCTATATCTATATCTGAATCTATCGCCTAGCAGTCGGGAGTCTTACCCATTACTCTATGCTTACAGAATTGAAAGTCATTGAAAAAACCATCCTCATAAGTCACAACTCAAAGTAGTTAAAATTAAACATTTCTTTAACTCTTTTTTCTCAATAATTTTTTTATTATTATGCGACATCATGCAGCTGTAAGATAAATTAACTGTTAACGTGAATATAATTGAAATAACTTTTAAATAAATAATTTAAACCCATTACAATTTTTAGGATTTTATAGCCCCAGGCTGAAACCCATAAATTTTCGTTCAACAACTTGTCAACAAATTTTTTTTCTTCAAAATTCTTATTTTTATTTTTTTTTCAACAATTTTTTATTCCAACATTTTTTTCAAAAATTTCTTATCAAAAATTTTTTTAAACAATTTGTTTTCAAACATTTTTTTCAAACTTTTTTAAACCATTTTTTTTCAAAATTTTTTTTTTCTTGGGGCTTACTTTGAATAATTTTTCTTCGTGTGATGTTTTATTTTTTCGCGTTTTAGGCTATTTTACAACTTTTGATAATCACATAGAATGTGATTTTTAATGAGCATTTAAAATTTGCGCATCATGATGACTTGTAAAAGCCAATTTTATGCCGATGTTCGGGCCATCTATTGCCCAGAGTCGGGCGGACCGTGTCTTCAGGGTCTTTTTGAAACCATGAACCAGCGTTTGTCCGACGGCCGGCCCATATTTGGGCCAAGGTTGGACCGACCATCGGGTGCATGAAGGTGACTTGCGGCTAACCGACTGCTGTATACAGAGTCGGATCTACCGCATTCTTGCGGTCATACCGACCAATCTGCCACAGTTTATCCGATCGTCGGCCCAAAGTTGGGCCAGAATTGGGCCGACAGTCGGCTTTTCGCCAACCGCCGACGTCGGTTGCCAACGTCGGTGACACCATGGCAGCTTGAAAGCACCTTATTTGGTCCAACTTTGGTTACCGTAGATCGGTTACCAAAGTAGGGCCGACTCTGGCCCGATGGTCAATCTCTGGCATCCGACCGAATTTCGCACCTGGGTAATAATATTTAATTGCAAATTGAGACAGATCGGTAATCCGTTTTTTCAGTTTAGCCGACAAAAAGTATCGAGGGAGCTTTAAAGTTGAATTTCCGCCACTTTTCAACGAATCGATTTGAAAATTTCCAAAAAGCTCGGCACTTTTTGTCGGCAAAACTGAAAAAACGAGATTACCGATCTAACTTAATTTATAATTTATTATTATTAAACAATAGGCGATTTACAGTTTTTTCTTCAGTTTGTAGGCATCTAATTTCGTATGTACATCGAAGTTTCAAACAATTCAATTAATATTTGCCTAACTTGCGATGATTTATTTCTCAAAAATTAATTGACCTTGGGGACAACATTTTTTCTCAGTTTTTAATGCTTGTTATTAAAAATACTCATCCGATGGGAAAACCGAAAATAGAAAAAAGTTCTGTCTCGTTATCATGTACAAGTCCTTTCAAATCATTCTCGAGCTAACCCGCAAATATGATTGATTTTTATGAAAAAAATGCCAATGTAATACAGGTTCACCGAACACAACTTTTTTTACTTAACAAAAAATCAAAGTTGTCTTTTATTTATTGTGCAATCAAAAATATGTTACACCGAAATAAACAGAAGTGAATTTTTGTTTCGGGTAATTTTCCAGTAGGTAAAATTGAATTTTTTCGCATTGAAACAAAACAAGATTTAATAGAATTGATATGGTAACCATTTCCCATGTGGTAAGTAAATCTTAACACGTGAAGTTAATTTTTGTTGCATGTAAAGATTACTCTAAAATCGCTGTGAAGGTTACATTTTTGTTTTTTCTGTTCATACATCCAAATACATACAAAAATTAGGGATTTTGATTAGATGAATTTTTTTAAATTGATTACTTAATTTATCCATTTTATGCGTGTAGCATAATTTGACAAAGTATGTAATTCACTTTCGATTTGATTACACAATGCAGTTGTCAGCCGTTTGCAAAACTTGTATGCCCTGGATTTTTGTGTGCCATCGTCTCAAGGGACCGGAATCTTAAAAGTCACAAAATTGATCTTTTTTTAATATTAACTTGTACAGGATAACGAGACAGAAATTTTGTCTATTTTCCGTTTTCCCATCCGATGAGTATTTTTAATAACAAGCATGAAAAACTGAGAAAAACATTTTTCCCCCAAGTTCAATTAATTTTTGAGAAATAAATCATCGCAAGTTAGGCAAATATTATTTGAATCGTTTGAAACTTCGATGTACATACGAAATTTTATGCCTACAAACTGAAGAAAAAACTGTAAATCGCCTATTATTTAATAATGTTCAACTAAAAATTGAGTTAGATCGGTAATCTCGTTTTTTCAGTTTTGCCGACGAAAAGTGACGAGCTTTTTGGAAATTTTCAAATCGATTCGTTGAAAAGTGGCGGAAATTCAAGTTTAAAGCTCCCTCGATACTTTTTGTCGGCGAAACTAAAAAAACGGATTACCGATCTGTCTCAATTTGCAATTAAATATTATTAAAAAATAGGCGATTTCCAGTTTGTTCTTTAGTTTTTAGGCATCAGTAAGATATAATTCGTGCGTGAATCAAAGTTTCAAACAATTCCAATAATAATAGATTTAATGCTTTCACGATGATTCATTATAATAAATTTAAATTTAAAATTTAAAGCTTTTTCGGGTTTCAATCGTGTGCAAAACTGCGAGCTTGTCGACGTTTCGTGAACATTGCAGTTCACTTCTTCAGGGCTGACCTGAAACTGAAGTTTCAGGTTATGTTGTTCTTACATATATTCTCTACGATGCCTGTGATTGGTCAGAGCGCCCCATGGTAGGGAATGCTCGAACTTGATTGGCCAATCAAGTCCTTTTTAAAAAACCAGGGAGGACGGAAAGCCAAATCGGATTGATATTATATCCATTGTCCCTATTGATGTTATTAGGGTGTTTTAAGATTTCAATTGCTTCTCTATGATTTCTTGGAAAAATATTTTGCGTTTTTGCGATGACGGTTGTTTTGTCAAACAAAATGCTATGTCCTGTTTCAATATGATCTCAGCTAGTGCTGATTGCGTGAAATGTTTTAGCTTGACTTTACTCTAATGTTCTGATGTTTTCCACACAATTGAAACCCGAAAAAGCTTTAAATTTTAAATTTACATTTATCATAATTCCAATAATATTTGCCCAATTTACGGTAACTTATTTCTTAAAAAGTAGTTGAATTTGGGTAAGTTTTTTCTTCAGTTTATCATCTTTATTACTAAAAATAATGAACCGTTGAAAAAACAGCAAATAGAAAAAAAGGTCCGTCTCGTCATTTTCTATAAGCCCATATGTGAAAGAAAAACAATTAATTTTGTGATTTTTAAGATTTCCGTCCAACGACACGTTTGGACAATACTTTCAGCCGATATCGAACGCTGGGCGAGTTTTTCGATCCAGACCCTCAATTACTGTGGGTTTTTAATTTATTTTTGCTCAGAAAACACAAACAAAGGATATAAAAAAAAACATAAAAACATTAGTTAAAACTAACAAAATAATGCGCTAGTTTTAAGCTTTGTTTGCCTGTCCGTCCTCGACATATCTGTTCTTTTTGCTCTCGCAAACGCTAACGCCCCAGACGGAAGACGATCGAGTTCCTTGCGCGCTCACTTCAACCTACGCTGTCTCGCTCATTTTTCGCTTAAAAAATCTTAAACTTTCCAAAAAAAATTCTGTCGACCCTTATGAAGAACTTCTCCGGGAAAAGTTGTTTGAACTCGAAAATTTCCTCGATACTTTTTTCCGTGAAATGTGAAAAAGCATGGTAATAAATAGTTATTGACAAACATCGACATATTGTTAAACAATTAACTTTTTTATGTACAAATCAAATTCCTTAGGCATCGACAGAGTATAATATGCTTGGGGCTCAAAATTCAAACCATTTCGTTAAAAAGAAAAACGTTACGGCGAGTTTACTTTAAACAACGCATTAAATTCCGCTCGTCGAAATTTGCAGTTTATATTTTATTTTTCACAAAGTTGAAATCGGACAAAAAAATTTTCTAAACCAAAATTGTGCTCCTCATTGAGCTCTATATGCTCATATTTTTTTTGAGTGGTTTTTTTTAAATTTGAGTTTAAGATAATTTTGCGCGTCATTTCACCTAAAATGGGAGGCAGGGAATATAAAGCCAAGCGCACCGTCAGTTATTGCATCCGGATCCTCAATTGTGAATTTTAACGAATAAATATCAGGGTTGCGAAGTGACGCGTCACTCGAGGTTTTCCACGCAAATTCCCTGAATGAAGTAATTTACGTAAAATACCTCGATGTGTAAATTACATGTAGAAAACCTCTGATTGGCTGTCTAATTCAAGTTTTCAATTTCCCGCCTCAGAGGTGGCGCCATCATATATAGAACAAGATGTAATTTACATCATGTAGAAAACTGATGACGTAAAATACCTGGTAAATTACCGTAAAAACCAAGTAAATTACCAGGAGTATTTTACTTATGCATCCCTGATAAATATGTACAACGATACGCACACAGAAAAGCAGCGGGCTCATTTTTGTTGCAGCTCATTTTTAATGCACTCGAATAATTTTTTTTCTCTGAATAAGAATACTTCAAGTGTGAAGGTACAACATGAACATAGCTGCATTCTCATTCTCCGCTGGCTCATTTTTATTTTGCAACTCAGAACAACACCAAATCAGAGTATTTTTGAGGATAGGCGTTTTTCTGTGCCTGAACGATAGACGTGAACGATACGAAGACGTTTTTAGCAAAAAAACAACGCCTCGAGCAAATGAAGCTTCTTTTCCACTTTAAGGTTAGAGTCGCACGTGTATGCGAAGCAGTGTATTGGTTCCGCGACAAATCAGTATAGTTGTCTCACCTATAGCGCATGGGCCGAGACACTATATACCGGTATAGGCCTAACAACCATTGTTGCATGAATAAAATTATAATGGTGCGATGGAAAAATACGTATTTCGACGTGTCGGATATTCAGTTTAGCTGTAATGCCAATATCGTATAGTTGATATGATGGGTCGTCGTCCAGCGTCACGATGAAGATACAGAAAGTGTTGTGACGAGGTGATTCTTTTGACCTGTCACATTAGAAGTAAACAACGCCTCCTCGGCGGTTGCAGCATACGCTGGAGACTCGAAGCATGAGTCGGTGGTTAGCGACGAGTAGCGTTAGTAGACAAGTGTTTCGAGCCGCAGGCGAATGATGCAATCACACGAGTTAGCAATCACCTATGCGCACCTTTATCACACGCTATTTTTTGCAACGCCCGTCCGAAAAAGTTGTGTTAGGAGGACTTGACAAAAAATAATAATCTTAAAAGAACAGAGTTTTAAATTTGGTGATAAAATTGCTGCTGAAAAAAAAATTTGTGAACAAAATTTTGTTTAAAGAAGAATTTTTGAAAAAATGGTTGAAAACAAAATTTGAAAAAAATGGTTGAAAAAAAAGGTTGAAAAAAGAGTTGAAAAATAAAATTATTTAAAAATAATGTTATGAGAGAAAAATTTTTGGGGCTTATGCCCCTTTGCTGTGGCAAATGTGGGCGCTTATGCGCCCACATTTGTTTGAGAGCTCTTAGCGGGATGCTTTACCTAGACTTATATTCTCTAAAATCTTGAATCACTCAACCGAATTTTTTTTTGATTAAGTCATTGATCAATATTGTTGAAATGTGGCTCTCAAAACTTATTATTGTTAGGCAAAACGTACCCCCTGAGTTTTTTCATCGAATTTTATAAGATTTTACAGAATTCTTGTAAGATCTCACTGGTTGAAAATATTTGGATAGAAAGAAATTTTCTTTTAGTTGTCACTAGCGCCTGATTGGTAGACGATCGTAATCATTATTTTTCTGCTAGTGGCTGGCGCCCTAGGCTTTATATCACTGGATGATATAAATTTGTACCTGCGGAACCAAAAACGAGCCATTTTAGTCCGGGTTGATTTGAAACGGGCTAAAATCACCCTGAGAGTGTGCTAGGTAATTTTGGGGATCTAAGGAAAAATGATAACAAAAAAAGATTTGTTAGATTATGCTTAGAAAAGACCTTATTCATTACAAATACTTAGTTTAGGTATAAAATAATCCATATGTACACCTGAAGCAGAGGAAAGAGCCACATCATAATTGACTTCGTTATTGCGGATGAAAGACTAAGAGATATAGTAGAAGATAAAAGAGTCATAAGGGTTTCTAAATGCAATACTGAGCATTTTCAGAATAAGATAAACGAACGCTTATATCAGGTAACTTGGAAGACGCTAATAGATAATAAAAATATAGAGGGCGTATCAGCCTTGTTTGTGGATGTCATTGTGAGGGGTGCGACTGAAGTGTGTGGTACTGCAGCTGTAGGAAGAACGTCTGGTGATGCATGGTAAGATGATGAAATTGAGGCATTCCCACAAAAAAAGAAAGAAGCGTACGACGCTTCTTTCTTTTGCAGACGACATAATAGACGCCTTGAGAGAATTTTTTAGGAAATTATTGGAGAAGAAGATATAGGACATCATAACTGTGATATAGAACGCGATGCGTTAAAAAACTTAATTGAGAAAATCTGTGTCACTGAGGTTAGAGATATAACTAAGAACTTAAAAAATGGTAAGGCAGCTGGTGTAGACAGTATTAACGCTGAAATGCTCAAATACGGTAGCGAGTATATTCCATAGGGAGACAAAAGCAACTACAATAATTACAGAGGTATCAGCTTATTATGTTCCGTAAATAAAATATATTCAAAAATAATTATTCCTGGGGTAATGGAAATAACAGAAGAAAAGGTATGGGAAGTCCAAAGTAAATTTATGCCAGGAAGATCATGTGCGGATCAAATATTTAGCTTAAGACAGATCACAGAAAAAAGTTTGCGAGTAAGGAAAAAGACTTTTGTGCATTTGCGAGGATAAGGGTTAATGGTAAACTGAGTGACTGGTGCGATATTATGCATGGCGTTAAATAAGGATGCGTTATATCCTCATGGCTATTTACTATACTCATGGACAAGTGTCTAAGAATGGCTCTTCGACAAAGAAGATATAGGTCTCGAGACAATGAGGAGACGTGGGCTAGCTTTCGCAGATGAAAAGGTTATTACGGCAGAGTCAATCGAGAACTTGCAAAGAATGTTGAGCAAACTGAATAAAAGCATGGAGAACATGTGCCTCAAAGTTAACGTAAATAAAACAAAAATTATGGTGTTTGAAGGAAAAGGTGAGAAAACAATGTGCAACATTGTTCTAAATGATGAGAGAATAGAACAAGTTGGTAAGTACATATATCTTGGAAGCCTATTCAATGGGCAGGACCCATTATAATAAGTAAAAATATATAAAATAAAGCTAAAAGAAGACTACAAAGTTCTATATTAATACCGACTGTACTGTACGGTAGCGAGACGTGGACCTTTCAAGAAAACGATAAGAGTAAAATTAACACGATTAACATGAGATTAATGCGCATGACATGCGTCAAAACACTGATGGACAAAGTGAGTAATGAAATAATTCTCAAAGAATGTGTTGTAGAGGAGACACTAGTTGACACATGTAAACAAAAATTTACTAAGATGGTTTGGGCATGTTGAGAGAATTAAGGATGAACGATTGACAAAACAAGTGTATAAAGGCAAAGTAAGTGGGCCGGGGTGGGGAACTTCACATGATGACTATGTGAGGCTCCTCACTTGGGATAATCGCCAGAGAGACTGATCATCAACCTGGGTGACGATTTCCCGTAAGGGAAATGGCTTAATGGTATACATATAAATATTACTTATTTACGTCCACAAGAAGTGCCAAAATAATGGATAATTACAAAATAATCGATTGACATATATTAAAAACGTGTATTGTAGTCTTACGAACGAACAAGTAGAAACATTACAAGGTTATGCATTCGGGATATTTAAGTTTATTTTTTAAATGGGTGGAGAGCCCCAAAGGGCTCCCCTGGCGTTCAAACTATAAGACCTATTGTGGCATACCTTTAACTAATCCCTCTTAGGAATTGATTTCAGACCTCTTGGCGAAGCTTTAAAATGTGGTACAACGTTGCTCTCTTATATCTGCGAACACTGCTGTCCCAAACGAGAGAACGTGAACGTGCTACAGTAGTCGATCCGACTTCTACACTTCTATGCTCGGAATTAAATAGAGAGTTTGGCGCTTCGTTCGTCCCTCGTTCGGTTCGTAGCGCTCTCCAAATAGGAGAGTAGACGTCTTGAACATGGGGCGCGCTAGCACTCGTGTGATTAGCTCACCAGCGGTATTTATAAGTACCATAGTCGCCCAAAATTTCTTTCCGTGTACTTGGGGTGCAAACGTGGAAAGTCTTGGTAAATTTAAAGCGTTTTGTTGTTCTTTCTTGCCTCAATTCTGGAATTGGCAGTATGCTGATGTCACTTGAGAGCCTAGTGGCTTCAGTCCCCCAAGTACATCTCTTTACTCTTGCCAGGCGGCCCATCCCGTGAACCACCCCGG
Organism: Andricus coriarius; assembly: GCA_932066315.1. Lineage (NCBI taxonomy): Eukaryota > Metazoa > Arthropoda > Insecta > Hymenoptera > Cynipidae > Andricus > Andricus coriarius. Next base: position 1,859 of record CAKNWT010085370.1, on the reverse strand, counting down.
CGGTTATCACAACAAGTAGAGGCTCTTCACAGAGAATGTATTACATCGCCGCCGTGGGCGTAGTCCTCATTGATCCCGCCATGCCCCTAATCGCTAGCATTTGTAATCACGGCCTGTTCTGCATTATTTTAAGTTTTGCTAGTGGCCACCAGACCGCGGCCGCGTATATGAGCCTCGATTTGAGGACAGCGTAGTAGAGCCATGCAATAATTTTTAGCCTTAGACCACACGTCAATATGAAGGCTCTTCTGCACATCCAAAATGTCATGACAAACTTCCTACATTGTGTATGAAGATGTTTCGCCCAGTGCAATTTAATATCTAGGATTACTTCTAGGCTGGTCTTGTTCGTATTTACGAAGAGCCCTGATTAATGGCATCAGAGCTCTACGTTGCGCAGCGCCGACCTTGTAAGACCTTACTAGCTTACTTACTAGCTGGCCTGCCATGCCACATCTTGAAAACTCTCGACATATGACTTGTAGAGGTTTATTGGTGAAGGCACCCTCTATGTCCAAGCAGGTACGCACAAAATACCCTCCCTGTTACAACTGCTGTTCTTATTTTTCGACGGTAGCATGGAGCGAAGTTTCTACAAAGCAGCCTGTCTGAAAAGTGTGCTGCCCTCCGTGCAGCAGGTAGGAGAGAAGCACCTCATCCCTGATATATCTCTCGACCAGTTTCTATAGCGTCTTCAGAATAAAGGACGACCCTAAATAGTTTTGTCAGTGGGACGAACACGACATTCATTTCTTTTTGTAAGAGCATTAGATAGACACCATCCATTCCAGGTAATTTGAAGGGACAGAAGGACCCAACGACTCATTCCACCTTCTTGATATCAACGAACTTCGCGGTAAAATTCCAGTCGGCCTTCTCTTTTCCTTGGCTCAGCCTTCCTTATCAAGCCCGAGGCTAGCCTCCGGATTTTTTTCCAGGATCTTGTGGAGCCTCGCTGTGTCCAGAATGTTCTTAGATTTCGCACAGAAGCCTCCCCCGCATATTCTTGTTTGTAATTGCTTTCTGTGTAATTGTATTCATACTGAGCTATCTTATAGATGTCCCAGTCTGAGGGCAATTTACTTCTGTTTGCCCTGTTATACAACGCTCTAGTCTTTTTACGGAGTTTCTCCAGGTAGGTGTTCCATTATTGTGCTTCTTTCCTAGACTTAATTGTGCTTGTGAGGAATACTACAAGCCTTCCTTTGTGTTCCTCTTTATATGAGTCCGAAATTGTATTCTTGGGAGAAAGACTCCTTATCGGATACTTTCCAGCCTAATATCCTGTTCATCAGTTCTTCTGAGCATAGAGTCAAATCGAGAACCTCATTCCTATTTATAATCTGGAATGTGGGAGTATCACCACGATTAACAATCTCCAGCTCAGTACCCGCTAGGTATTCTACTCCTGGCAGTGCAGAATTAGACACTCCGCCTTTTCAGGAGGTGGGGACCCCTCAGCATCGACCAAGAAATAGGACGAGGCGATATACAACTCTAGTATTTTACCGCTTCTGCCCCTGAGTCTCACCTTGATAACGGTAAAGTCCCTGGAGCAGTGATTATGAACCAAAATCGCATCCATACCCTTAACGGTTATGCATGCCCTTGGTGCTTTTTCGCGTGGGACCCTATATATGGAGCCACACCCTCCTAAGCCAATAATACTATCCCTCGAAAACCAGGGTTCTTGGATTAGGGCAATACCTGTCTGCACCACGTATATACGCAGTTTTTTTATTGTTTATATCGTAATCTCTTTTTCAACTTTATGGTAATTTTATTTTCGACTTTATTGAAATAAAATGAAAACCGTCCACGTTGTTTATAGACGCCCCCAAACGTTTCGATATAGTCAT
>CAKNWT010085359.1:0-11225 GCA_932066315.1 Andricus coriarius | reverse complement strand
TTAAGAGAAAATTAAAAAAGATTTCCAATCATTTCCTAAAATTTTGCAAGAATTTAAAATTTTGGAACAAATTAAAGTAAGTTTAAGAGATATTTAGAAGTTTTGAAAGATACAAAAATAATTTAAATCTTTAAAAGATTCAAAACTTGACAAATTGTTGCAAGCATATTTGTGCATTAAAGATTTCTATAAATGTCGAAGAAAATCTGGAAGATTTTGAGGCAATCCTTTCAATTTTTGAAGATTTTTCAAAATTTTAGGAATAATTTGAGCCAGTTTAAAAGATGTTGAAAATTTCATCTCTTTTGGTAGAGGTTTATTCTCTTTTGGTTGAAAACATAACTATTTTGTTGAAAATTTATGTATTTTGTTGAAATTCATGTATTTGTTGAAAATTCATCTTCGGTGGCAGAAAATTAATCGTCTTGGTTGAAAATTAATCTGTTTTGGTTGAGGATTCATGTATTTCGTTGAAAATTTGTCTTTTTGGATGAATTCGACTGTTTTTTATTTAAAATAAAAATCTTTTTTGATCTTAATATCTTCAAATATAATTATTTGTTTAAAACTTACTGTCTTTAAAAAAAATTGTTTTAACGACTTCAGTCATAGAAAATTTTACTTTAAAAATTCGAGACAATAGAGTTGTAGACAATGCTTTCCCCGTACAAGTAAGCCCTGATTTATAAAAATTCAACCATTCTTCAAAAATTGGTAAGAAGCGATAATAATCAAAAATCCAATTGCCAAAAACAGTTAAAATAAATTTTTTTGTAAGTTTAAGATTTTATTCAATAAAAAAATGTTCTTTATTTGAAATGGCATCATGAGCAATGTATGTTATTTTGATTCTCAAAAGCATCGAAAAACTATTTTTTCAGAGATCTGATTTTTGGCACAGCTACCTTAAGCGGCAGATTAAAAAAAATCATCAAATTGCCCTTATAAATAATGTTTCACTGAAATAATAATTCTTAAAAATTGTTTTTTTTTTTTTAGGGAAATTCGAGAATCTTTGACAAAAGATGTCGCAGAACTCAAATCAAAATTACCCGATTTCGCACCCGGTCTTGCGATTGTGCAAGTTGGGGGAAGGGAAGATTCCAATGTTTATATTCGAATGAAGATTAAGGCTGCAACGGAAATTGGAATTAGGGCTACTCATCTGAAATTGCCAAACACAACCACGGAAACCGAATTGCTCAATAAACTCAATAATTTAAACAATGATCCCAATACTCATGGAATTATTGTTCAAATGCCGTTAGACAGTGTCAACAAGATCAATTCTCATCTAATTACAGATACTGTATCGCCTGATAAGGATGTTGATGGGTAAGTCTTATCTTCTAAAATTTGTTAACATCTTTGTTGAATAAATAAATTTTTAAGTTTGCATTTCTCGATGCATTATTCTTTTAATGTTTCGAATTTGTTTAAATATACATATGCAAATAATTCATCCTCTCACTTTATTTAATTACAGAAACTAAGCTAATCAAATATAATTTTCATACTTGTTCTTTAAAATTAGTTTTCTGAGAAATATTTTGATAAAGTCTATTTGTTATTAAAGCACTTGAGAGTTCAAAAAATAATAAGAAATTTTTCCAAAACTCTGATACAGAGGTCACAGCAGTTTAGTAGTTCAATTTTAAGAAAAAAGAGGATTTTTTTCGAAAAAAGGAGATTAAAAGAAGACATATTTTATTATTAAAAATTTGTCTAGTATATAGATTCTGATCCCTTTTTCTCATCAATTTTTATCTAGTGTATTTTTTTTAATACAGAACGCTGAGTTTTTCAACGTATTTTTCTGAGTCAGCTAGAAATAAATAATATGAGAACACAAAAATAAATATTTTAAAAACCTGTTTTTTCTGTTTTTGTTTTCTCAGACGTTTAAAGTTGTTTCTAATGTATTTTTATCAGTTGAAAGCTCCCAGGTGTTGAAAATATTTTTTACTGTCAAAAAAAAAGTTTATGTTGTAAATAAATAGAAATTAAAACAATTATTATTCACGAAAATAACAAAATAATAACAAATTCCAAATTAATTTATATATTATTAGAGGGTTCTAATATAAATTGCTTTTCCGCGTATTATTTTCGATTTCCTAAGTTTTGCTTCTACAACCACAACTATCATTCTTTTCTCTGATACATCGTTATAGGTATTTTATTACATACTTTAAAAGTATTAAAAATGAACCAAAATTCCTATTTATTTATCGTTGTCTTCACAGTCTTTCCCCTATTCCCGCTAATAATCAATTTATTGAAAGATCGTCTTTTTGGTTGAATATTTAACTGCTTGATTCAAAATATATGTTGTTAAAATTAGTTTTTTGTTTGTAGAAAATCAATTTCTTTGTTAATAATCCAACTTTTTTGTTGTAAATTAATCTGTTTTAGTTGAGGATTCAACTACTTCATTTAAATTTTTTTCTTTTTGGATGAACGCAACTGTTTTTAATTTAAAATTAAAATCTTTTTTGGTTGCAGTATTAACTATTTCATGACTAAAATTTCAACTACTTTGTTAAAAATTAATTTTGTTGTTGAAGATTCATCATTTAAGTTAAAAATGTAACCATTTTGTTGAAAATATATTTTCTTTGGTTAGAAATGCAACTGTTTGGTTGAAAATTAATCTGTTTCGGTCGAGGATTCAACTATTTTATTGAAAATTCGCCTTTTTGGATGAATTTAACTGTTTATAATTCAAAATTAAAAACTTGTTTGGTTCTAATATTTACTATTACTTGGCTAAAAGTTGAACTACTTTGTTAAACGTTATTTTTTTTTTGGTTGAAGATTTACAATTTTAGTTGAAAATTCACCTTTTTGGTTGAAAATTTAACTATTTTGTTGAAAATTCGTCTTTCTTAGTTAAAAATTCAATTATTCTATTTTTGGTTGAAAATTGAACTTTTTTGGTTAAAATGAAACTGTTTGGTTGAAAATTAATCTGTTTTGGTCGAGGATCCAACTATTTTATTAGAAATTCGTCTTTTTGGATGAATTTAACTGTTTTTAATTAAGAATTACAATTTTTGGTTGAAATATCAAATATTACTTGTCTGAAAGTTGAACTGCTTTGTTAATTTTTTATTTTTGAACAATCATTATTTTAGTTAAAAATGCACCCCTTTCGTTGATGGTTCACATTTTTTTTTTGACTGAAAAATCTTTTTTGGTTCAAAATTTAACTATTTGATTTAATATTTATGAATGTTGATGAATATTAACTTTTTTTAGAAAATCAATTTTTTTGCTTAAAAATCTGTTTTTGTTGAGGATTTAACTATTTTATTGAAAATTCATTTTTTCTTGACAAAGTCACCTTTTTAGGTTTATATATCAACTATTACATTTTTCTTAGAAAATCCATATTTTTTTATTGAAAATTCAACTAATTGATGAAAAGTTGAACTACTTTAATAAAAATTTATCTTTTCTTAAGAAAATTAATCGTCTTGGTTAAATATTCATCTTTTTGGTTGAGGATTCAAATATTTGGTTAAAAAATTAATCTATTTTGTTGAAAACGTAATACCGTTGTCTATTTTCTATTATGATTCCTAAAAAATGAATCGAAACCCTGTAGAAAAGGGGGAAATTGGGTTAAAATTCTCGATTTGAAGTATTTGAGGGGGTTTTTCAAACTTGAGAGAAAAATGAGAAAGGGGATTCTGGAAAATTTTTCTTATTTTTTTAACTCTAAAATTCTTTATCCATTTCCCGATCGTAAAAAGAGTTGGATTCATTACCTTAATCCATTATTCTACAATTTTTTATTGTACTCATTTATACGAGAAAAGACCTCCCGCGGCTACTTATGTTCATTAAATTACGATAAAATTAAAACATTGTAATCGCGTAACTCTGATAAACGGATTTATAAAAATATATTTTGCCCTTTGACACCGATGACTGAAAGTGAGTGATTTCCATTCCTATCAGGGAGTTTGAAGAAATGAAAACAAATCTTATCTTAGCTTCGATCATTTTTTAAGTGTCAAAAATATATTTTTATACTTAATAATATTCTAATTTAATGGGCGAATAGTGCCTAGGTGACTATAAAATTATAGGCTAATTAAATGTTTATAGACTGAACACAATAAATGAAGGACGCGTTGCTATTGGCGATATGACTGGATTTTTGCCTTGTACGCCAAATGGATGTATCGAACTTATTAAAAAGTAGGTGGAATTATATATTACTTTTCATTTCTACATATGAGTATTGCAAGCTTCCTTAGAAATTAAAAAAGCTATTCTTGAAAACATTTAAGCATAAAAATTTACCTTTCAATCCAAAAGAAAATTTTCCAATTATCTTGAAATTTTCAGAAGTGGAGTTCCAATTACAGGCGCTCAAGCCGTTGTTTTGGGAAGAAGTAAAATAGTCGGGACTCCAGTTGCAGAATTATTAAAATGGCAAAATGCGACAGTAACAGTTTGCCATTCGAAAACAAAAGATCTTCCGAAAGTTGTAAGTTAGAGTAAATTTTTATTTTTACTTTTTATTCTTATTCTTATATCTATTTTATAAAAATTATTCAATCAGGGTTCACAGTGTCTCCCCTATTCTCCTGCGTTTTCCCCTTTTTCAAATTGACCTTTTTCTCCTATTCTCGAAAAACTTCCCCTTTTTCCTCCTTTCTCTTTAAATATTCGATATTTGAAAATACAATGGTTCTTTTTACATCCAAAAAATTATTCTAATCAAAACTATAATATGCTACCACGAAAAGTGAGTTTTTTTAACTTACAGAATTATTTATTATCACTAATTAAAACTCAATGAAAAGGTCGCTGCCTCTTTCCAAAGAGTTTTTTACTACAGAAAGGATTTTATTTTTCAACTGATTTCTGTATGTAGTTCTCTTTTGTATGAAGAGATATAGGTAGAAAATATTAATCGCAATATTAGTATAAAGTTTTTTTAAATTGTGATATTAGACAACTTCAAATCAGAAGTGTGTGAAAATTAAACATTTTTTCTTGAAAATGTTTCAAATCGAACAATATAAAATGAATATTTTCATAATTAGGAAATTTCAAATTTAAACCTTCAAAATTGAAAAATTACTAAGTTATCAATTGTAAATGTAAATCTTCAAATATAAAGAATTTTGTATTCAATATTGTAAAAACGCAACCAATTAAAATTTAACAATATTTGACTACAGAAAAAAGCTAATCGATTCTCAAACTGAAATATTCACATTTTTTTATTTTATATTGCAATCGTCATTTTAACTAACTTCCAATTATCTGACTATGTAAATGAACATAATATATTCTTCAAAGTTTAAAAAATAGTTTGATTAGACCAAAATTCAAACTAGAATTACAGATTTATAACTGATCCTTATGACATTTTTCGATTGAACACAAATTTAATAAGTTACAGAATTTAAAAAATTTTCAAAAACTACCAAAACCCAGGTTTTAACATTTCGGAAATTTAAGGTCAGTTTTTAGTAGATGTTAAATATTTTTCCTTTAAACATACGTTCCATATAATTTTAATTAATGTAAACATTTATCAAAATTTAAACAAACTTCTTTCTCTTACTTTTTTTATAAATGGAGAAACCTAAGCTTTTCTTTGAGGCTAAAAAATTAAAATAATTGTTTACTTAAAATTGTGTTATCCCTCAGGGTTTAATTTGAAAATGCTCATAGTTGAGTCTTTTAATTAAAAATATTGGCATCCATGCAAATATTAAAATCACGAAAGTAAGAGTCTTTCAAACAAATCTTAGTAACTAGAATGAAACATTTCTTAAATTATTTAACTCGTTTCAAAATTGTTTAGAACTCTTAATATATAAAAATGTGATACTATGAATTTTTAAATAGCTTATGCTTTTAATATTATGAAATAGAAATGCAGGGACGTGAACACCCACTTTCTGCCCGAATATTTTATTTAAACTGTACTTGTAAGATAAATTGTATGAATAATTTAAATTTAATTTGTATTCGTGGAATTTCAAATGATTTGTACATATTTTAATGGATTTTTAAGATTATTAACAATCTTGAGGGGTTTTAACGAATTTCTAGAGAACTTTAGGGAATAAATGTAATTTAATTTCAAGCGATTTCTACATATTTGAACAATTTCAAGGTATATGAGGGACATATAAAAATTGCAAAGGATTTTAAATATTTTAAGTTATTTGAAAAGATTCCAACGAATTTCAAGATATTTCGTTTAAAAAATGTGTAGAACTATGCAAAATTTCTCATGCAAAGATAGTTTCTTCTTTTATAAATGTAAAAATAAATTTTTAATCTTTCCTCTATTTTTCTCCTTTTAAGATCTTTTTGCGCTATGATCCTTGTTCAATGTTCCTTCAAGAATCCAACTTTCTGTTTAGCAAACACTAATATTAGAAATTAAACGATCGGATGCAAAAACGCGATACGCTTTTAATTCGCTATTCATTGTTCCTTGACTTGCTTTAGTTTCACATTGTATGAAACACGCACAAAAAAACAGGACCTGGCTTCCTTTTTTTGACACTTGGTGTCAACGTAATCCATGCATATCGGTTTAATTGTGCTCCCTCCTTTATAGGTTTCTCAAGCTGACATTTTAGTGGTCGGTATTGGACAGCCAGAATTGGTTAAAGGTTCTTGGATCAAACCCGGAGCGGTTGTCATAGATTGTGGAATCAATTCCATCCCAGGTAAGTTTTGAAAGTATTTAACATTTATAAAAATGTACAAAACACTGTTTTTATTTTGAGAACGTCCATTTATTACGTAAGGCTTCTTAGGGGGAGGGGGTCCGAAAAATGTTACGAATCCTTACTGTTGGGAGGGGGGCGTTTGTTACGTAATTTTCCTCTATCCAATTATTTTTTTTAATATTCTAATTGAAACATTACATGGAAAGTCTTCCTGTTTTTAAAAATTAATAAGTAAATTTTATCATTCTCTTCAAAATGGTTAATTCATTTTTTTCAATTTCTGTTTCAATTATCTTAATTTAATATGCAAACACCCGAAACTTTTTTTTCCATTTTCGATTTCAAGCATTTCCAATCATTTTTTATTTCAAGTACATATTATTATAAAAAGTTCAAAATCTGTCCCTCGATTTTACATTTTTTTCCTTCATTGCCATACGTATCTTTTTTAAATAAAAAATTATGCATTAAATTGAATTATAAACAGAGAAATAATAAGCATATCGTTTACTGCAAGATTCTATAAAATGATACTTATCATTTTGACCGCCTTTTTTTAGAATTCAATGTTGAAATTGAAACTGAAAAATGCATTTTGACAAAACGAAATTCATTACCGTATGTATGTTAAAAAATCGGTTGCGGATGGAAAAAAATGATAAAAACCATTATATTATAAATCACTTCAAATTCTTTGAGATTCCGTAAAATCTTTTTAAATCCTTGAAATCGCTTGAGATCTTTAAAATCTCTTATAATCCTTTAAAATCCGTTGATATACTTTGGAATCTTTTGGAATCATCTAAACCCCTTTAAATCTCTTAAAATCCCTTAAAATCTTTTGAAATCTTTGCATATATTTTGAAATTCCTTCAAATCTTTGAAATTTCATCAAAATCCCCGAACACCCTTAAAAATTCGCAGGCCTCACAGACCAGTCCATATATCCCCTATGACATCTTATATTCATTAAAGGTCCCCAAAGTACCCTATTTTCAAGATTTGGTCCCTATGGTACCCTATGTGCAGCCCATAATGTAACTTTTCTTTCAATAAATTAACTTATGGGTTAATATACCTATTTCTAGTAATTACCTATTTCAGGGTATTTTTAAAGATTACGAGAAATTTTTAATAGATTTCAATAATTTGAAGGAGATTATAAGATTTTAAGGTATTTTTAAAACTTCTAAGGCATTTTCAAGAGCTTTTAAGTTGAAATATTTCAGGAAATTTTAAAAGATTCCAAGGAATTTTGTGTTAATTTAATTAATTTCAAGGGATTTCAAAGCGTTTGGAATATTTTGGGATAAAGAATTTTCTAGAATTTCGGAAGGTATGGAACGATTTTATAGGACCTATAAGGTTTTAATATATTTTTAAAAATTTCACAGGATTTTATAAGATTTCACAGGATTTCAATAATTTTAAGCGTTTTTTTGTAACTCTCAAGTTATTTTAATAAATTTTCTAAATTCTTTTAAAAAGTGAGTTATTTCGTAGATTTTCAAAGATTTTAAGAGATTTGTAATTATTTTTTTGATTTCATCCTGAATTCTTATTAATATATCCTGATTTATTTTTAATTCTTTGCAATTCTATTACATTTTTTAATTCACTTGAATTCTTCTAAATTTACTCAATTCTACTTAATTCAATGGATTTTTTTGAATTTCTAAAAGTTTATTTAACTGATCCTGAGGATCAATTGATAAAATGATTAAAGGATTTGAAATATTTTAAAGTATTTTTTCAAATTCCTTGGCATTTTTCAGAGCTTTAAAAAATTTCAAGGGATTTCAAAAGATTTTAAAGGATTTGAAATATTTTAGGCTCTTTTAAAAAATTACAAAAAATTTGTTTATGGATTTCAGTAATTAATGGGATTTAAAAGAATTTGACATATTTTAGAGTATTTTAAAAGATTCCCAGGCATTTTCAAGATTTTTCTAGGCTCATTTCAAAGTTACTGAATTCAATGAAGTTTTTTCATATTTTTAAATTGTTTTCAATTCATTTCATTTTTTTGTAAATTCAGCTCAAATTTTTATGAATTTCATCGAATTCTGCTCATTTCCTTTAAATTACTCTAAATTCATTCCAATTTTACGAAAATACATGGTGTTATGAATTGATTCTGAATTTGTTACCCTTTGAGCGCGAAAAAAGTAACCTATGACTATAAAAAAGTACCCTCTAGTCCCTATATTTTATCCTGTAGGGACTGCGAGGCCTGAATTCGTGAAAATACTTCGATATCTCTTGAAATTCTTTTAAATTTTTTGAAATTTCGTGACTTCTTTTGAAATGTCTTTATATACCTTGAAATCCCTTAAAATCCTATATAATCTGTTAAAATCGTTTTTAATTTCGTAAAATCCCTACGTATCCGTCAAAATCCTTTGCCAACTCTTGAAATTGTTTCAAAGATTTTTAAATCCATTCAAATCTTTTTAAATTCCTCAAAATCCTTTATAATATTCTGAAATTCTTTCAAAATCCGTTAAATCTTTTATAATCTTACAAAATCCTCTAAAATCCGTTGATATGCTTTGGAATCTTTTGACTCCCCATATAGTCATCTAAACCCCTTTAAATCTCCGGGCACCCTGAAAAATTCGTGAAAATACTTCGATATATCTTAAAATCCTTTGAAATCCTTTTTAATATGCGGAAATCCTTCTCAATTCCTTAAAATCCGCCGAAATCCTCCGATATCTCTTGAAATCTGATTAAAATCCTTAAAGTCCCTTAAAATCTTGTAAAATCCCTTGAAAAAAATGAAGTTCTCTGAAATTGTAATAAATAATTTATTCATACTGTTGAAATCTTGTAAAATCATTTGAAATCTGTGAAACCTCTCGCAATCCTTTGGAATCATTTGAAATACCCTACAACTTTCTTGATCCCTTAAAATATTTTAAAATCCCGTTAAATCTCATGAAATTCCCAGAAAGAACTTTGGAAATCTCGTTAAATTCCATAAACATATTGTAATTCTTTGAAATATCTTGAAATCCATTTAAATCTGTTCAAATCCTTTAAAAACTTTTGAAATCCCTTATCCTTTTAAAAGAAGATAAAAAGAAAACAAAATACCCTCTCTCCATCTGTAGTATTATCTAGATTAGAAAACAGCTTTAACTTTTTTAATCATTCTTACAAAAGAAGTTCACAACAGAGAATGATAAATTACGAAAATTCTGTCAAATTTTACTCATGCTAGTAGTAGAAGAATGTTATCAGTTCTTCCATGAAGTAAGGCAACTGAGTCGAACGATAGAAGATATTCATTCATATTACAAAACATGAGTTGAAACTACTTAAAAAAAAAGTCAAGCAAGTTCAGTTTCATGACTCCTCTTGCGTTCTGAGGATGTCTAAATATTGATACTGTGTTAAAATTAATTAGATTGATGCTTATAAAGAAAATTTAACTAAAAGTATGCCTAATAAATGTGCTCTAAATTCTGAACGTTCAATTAAACGTAATTTTTTATTGAGAGCTTTTTGTAGTAGAAACAGTGCAAAAGTTGTGTTTCATTACATTGAACGTAATACAATTACGGACCATTCAAAAACCGCGTCAAACAATTGATTGAGTTTCAAACAAACAAAATTTAACTTCAACCACGTTTTTAAACAAATGGTTGGACCTCCAAGCAAAGAAGACGAATTTTTTAGAAGACAGTGGAATTTGTAACCAAGAAGACGATTTTTTTAGAAAGCAGTTGAATTTTCAATCCAAAAGGACGAATTTTCTATCCAAAAAGACGAACTTTTAACAAAGCAGTTACATTTTTGACCAAAAAGGATGATTTTTTAAGAAAATAATTTAATTTTCAACAAAATAATTAAATTTTCAATAAAATAGGTAAATTTTCAACTAAAATAATGAATCTTCAAACACGATTAAAACAAGAACTACGCGCCCTATCAAAAAGTGATTATTAAAAAATTTGCAGATCTTTTTTGGGTGCATAATTTTTTTTCATTCATATTTTTTCGTAGCTTGTGTCGTTTGTCGAAAAATTTATTAAAAATTTTTTTTTACGATTAAAACAAAAAATACGCATTCTATCAAAAAATTATTAATAGCAAAATTATAAATCTTTTTAGGGTGAATAACTTATGTCTATTAACTTTTTTTCTTATCTTGCGGTGTTATTCCAAAAATTTAATTGTTTTATTTTTAATGTTGTTTTTTAACGAATAAAACAAAAACTACGCGCCCTATCAAAAATTAAATTATAACAATTTTGTTGATCTTCCTCGGGTGCATAATTTTTGTCTTTTCATATTTTTTTGCATTTTGCATAAATTGACCGCAAAATGAAATTTGTCATGTTTAATTATTTTTGCGATCAAAATTTGAATTTGTGATTTTTCAAAAAAATGCAAATAGTTGTTATGATAATCTTGTAAGTCTTTCAAAAAGAAACGCTTTTTTGACTTTTTTCATATCGTGCATTGCTTGGCTTACAATTTTGATTTTCTTTTTTTTTTTTT
>CAKNWT010085350.1:0-13280 GCA_932066315.1 Andricus coriarius | reverse complement strand
CTTTCTGATATACAAAGTAGGCTAAATACAGAAGCCCCTTTATGAATCGGAATTTTTGTTTATGTTGGAAACGACGGCGTGGTGATGTAGAAATTACAGTAATTTGCCGTGTTTTAGAGTTGAGAGGCGTTCTGTGAAATATCCAGTCTTCCACTTTGTTTTGAACGAACTTTAGTTTTGCAAATTTTAAAGATTCCCGTTGCTAAAATTACTGTCCCGTTTAAGAATTCTTCCTGAATTACATTCAATTCTCATAGAAAAAGCTCTGTAAAATACACGAAAAGGTGGGTCTGTAGTAATCACGGATTTTTCTCATATTCGCCATATAATAAGTAATTCTGTAATTCCTCAAGTACAACTCCAGTTACAAACCGGGTTGAATACGGATACGAAATATTACATGATGCCAGTGAGAGCCCGGTTAGGGTTGGGTCATAACCCGGAGACAAAAACCGGTTACGAGGCGGCTTGGGCCGCATAAGGAACAAGTAAAAGTATTTTGTGGATCCAGTCATAAACCGGGTAGAAACCGGATACAAATATTACATGATGACAGATAAAGTGATAGAGCCCACTTCTAACCGGGTCCCATCCGACATTTTAAGCAGGGTAAGATAATACACGCGACGCAATGTATAGAATGCAATGGTATCCCAGAACCATTCGCCCATTTTAAAATTGTATGGCTTAATGGAAATACTCTATATCACACTAGCATTCAGTTAAACAGTGATCTGCGATAATATAATACATTTAATTGATCCCTGTCTGATAAAAAGTAACTTTAAAGTGCAGCAGTGCTTAAAATAAATAAATTTAGTGTGGATTCTACATTAAAAACACATAATTTTAAGTTCGGTAATTGGAAAAAAGTTTTATTTTTTAAGTAACGAAATGAAGAGAAATATGGTCACTAGTCAGTATGTCGTAAAATTTATTTACTCGATCCGTATACGATGGACAATAACTTTAACCCAAGAACAACAACATATGGGTGGAATCCCACCCAACCTCTGATTACTTGAAGCTGCGAATACATGAATATTTCTTATCACATTCTCTTTCCCAGTACCCTCAAATCCAGTATTGCTCTAGCCTTTGCCGGTCAGGAAGGACAGGAGAGGCTATTCATTTTGCGAAAAATGTGGTAAATTTTTATATGGTGAGCGTAAAACAGTGATTTTTTATGGCTGCCTGAATGCTGAAAATCTTTCAGAATAATTCTTTTGAGAAACATGATACCTATTTTATTCACAAAATTTTTTTCCCACAGAAGAAAAGTTTTTTTTATACCTATTTGATTTTGAAGAGTTTTTCACAGAAAATTTTTGTATATGATTTTGTTCGCTCATGAAGAGACTTCTTTATAGTATTGTTTGTTATCAAGCATTATTTGTAATAAAAATTTGTATTAAAAAACAATATTTTATTACTCTGAAATGGATTACCAACCATCTCTCTCCTTCAGAATTTCCAATTCATCACAAATAACAGGAAATATTAAGTTGGGTTGGATCCCACCCCACGTTGTTGGTAGTGTTCTGAAAGTGCACGTTGTTGTTCTTAGGTTAAAATATGCAGCAGTGCATAAAATAAATTAACGTAATTTAAAATGTTTAGCACCTGTAGCACGTACTAGTGCTGGAACAAAAATTGCTGCTTTGATAAGATTTATTTTTAGTGAATTTATTTTTATTTATATCAAATCTATATAGGTTATTACAGTTCCAAAAATTGCGCTATTTAGAAATCAAAGCCTTTTCGACATTCAAAAGAAACATCTACGAAATGTTAAAAAAGGCTTTAAAAGATTTTTTACCATTACATGCAAATGTCCCAGTGGGCACCAAATTTGACGACGTCTTTATGACATCGTTACGACATCTTTACGACAGCTTTACGACATGGACATAGGATGTCGTGAAGCTGTCGTAAAGATGTCGTAACGATGTCTTAAAGACTTCGCTAAATTTTTTGCCCACTGGGATGTTATTTATACTGCTGGAAACGTAGCAAAATATAAATATTAATGTAAAATAAGCTGATCTTTTCAAAATGAAATGGTCTATTTTGTAAGAAATGATTATGTTTTTATATGTCATAATTTTCTTACAGATAATATGCACATAATATTAACACATTTTTACATTCTAATCCTAATGAGAACGTTTTATTTACGTTCAATTATAATTGCAACAATTTAGATATTTATTTTGTTTCTTTTACTAATTATAATTCGAGATTACTTTAGGTTTAATTTATGGTCACGCAGTAGCGTAACGCTTGCGAGGTGCCGCTCCGCCAAGGTTTCTAAGCTGTGACTTGTGGAGGTGCATGAATATTCCCCAAATTTTATTTTCCCTAATGTTTATTTTGCCGAAATGCATGTGACCCCAAAAGAATGTACTATAATTTCCATTCATACGAATTGTCACTTTATTCGTAAGAATATAATAATGATAGAATTGCAATTCGGTAAAATAAAGATATTGAAAAATAGTCCTTCGGAATAATAGAAATGGTGTAAAATGGCAATTCGGTACTATAATAATTATGTAAATGGTGATAAGGTGAAATAAAAATTATGTAAAATACAGGGTCCACAACGTTTAAGTAGCACAATTTTCGGTAAAATAGGGGAACTTTTCTTCCAAAAAGAGGACTTTTTTTCTTTTTCTATGTTTTAAATCGGAAGCCTCGGTGGCTCAAAGGATAGCGCGTCAGGCTTCCGTTTAGTAGGACTGGGGTTCGATCCCTGAGTCGTTAACAATGGACATTTTTCTATGTAGTTCAACCGGAGCTTTGATGGTTCTGCCCCATGTCAAGGGGACTAGTCTTGGGGGTCGAAGTCGATTTTGAGAAGACTCGAAAATGAATCAGCGATCTCTATGCGCTTGAGGTGACTACGGGGGACCCTTGCTCCCTGTTCGCTAGCCAATTTCGAGTAATAAACAAATACACATACATACACTTACACAACACACCGGGACAGTCCTTCGAATCTGTGCATCTAACTGATGACCTTAGAGGGATCGCTCCGTCCACCCTAGCCTGCTAGGGAGGCTGCCGAATGGCAGATTGGGTAAGGACCACTTTCCCTGATCAACAAAGAAGGACGCCATTTACTGTGCGATTGGTACGCCTGGCACCTGAGAGGTACATTTTCAAAATGTTGGTAACAAGGAAACCCACCGAAATCCAAAAATACTCGGCGAAAGATGGCCGGATTCGGAGTACTGCCTTGAGAATAAACACTGGTGTGGCACAATAGGCTTCATAGCTTGAGCGCCAGGGGGACACCTCACGGGACCCTCCGCCCACATTACAAACTAACTAACTATGTTTTGAATGGAAGAACGAATGTATCGCTGGATCCTTTATTATATCAAATATTTTTAGAAATTTTAAAGAGTCTTAAAGAAAAGTTTTTAAAAACATGTTCTCGAGACACTTCTAAGTTTTTGAATACAAGTAAATAAAGTTTCATGTAAAAAAGTTAGCCAATTCCGAGAAAATCGACTAAGAATTTGAAAATGAAAAAATGAGTTTTAAAAATCGCCTTTGGATAGCGATTAAAAATAAATTTTTTTTGCAAAAATAGAGAATTACTCGCGAGATATAGCGATGTTAAATAAGAATAAAATGTTCGATCCAAGCAATTATTTTGTTGAAAATATAAAAATTGAATTAAATAAAATCCATTTACGACAATGTGTGTTTAATTCTTCAAGAACTGTTTATGCAATAAACCCATTTTTAATAAAAATGTTATTTTGAATTCATATTGCATGCTCATTGCGAATTTTTTGAAATTCAAAATTTTTAATTTCAGATTTTCTACATTTTTTCGTTAATTAAAGATTTTCAATTTTTTATATTTTTTTACTGTAATCTTTGAAATCTAAAATTTTTTGCATAATTTGATAGGTTATAAATCTCGTTTTTCAATTTTTAAAATTGTTAGTTAGAAATTTTTGAAATTTTAAGATAGTTGAATCAAAGGCTGTCCAATTTAGTAGTTTTTTTAGCCTTCGCGTCATCGAGAAACTCATCTCTAAAAAAATTAGGGCTAATTCAGAGAAAAAAATATTATGTAAGGTATCCTTAAATATTATTAAAATTCACTCAAATTGAAAGATTCTTCAATTTAAAGGTTTCTAAGAAAAAGCTTTTAAATCTTTCTCATATTACCAAATAGCCAAATTCTCAAAAATAGGGATTATAGGGGATTTTAAGAACAATAGAGGGGAATAGGGGACTGACTGGGATCCCTGAAAATAGTATTTCGGTAGAATAAACATGATCTCCCAGGTGCGAATCGTCGGTCGGGCCATGGTTGGGCCAACCTTTGTAAGGTCGGCACAACTTTGTGAGCCAATGGTCGAGCCAACCAGCGTAATGATAACGCAAGCCATCCCTATTTTCCACAGTTGGGCTAACAATACTTGTCATGGTTGAGCCAACCGCGGAATACAAGGTTGGCATACCATTGGTTTTAAAAATTGGTTCAACGTTCTGAATCAATGGTCGGGCCAAACAGTGTAATGATAACGCAAGCCCTCCCTATTTTCCACAGTTGGGCCAACAATACTTGTCATGGTTGAGCCAACCGCTGAATAGAAGGTTGGCACACCATTTTTTTCAAAGATGGCCCAACCTTGGACAACAATGTGGTTCGTACTTGACAGGTGGAAATACACAAAATAAGTACAAAATAGGAATTGAAAGTCAATGAAAAAACCATCCTCATAAGCCACAGCTCAAAGCAGTTGAAAAAATAATTAACTTTCTTATTACTATGCGACATCATGTACATGTAAAATAAATTAACTCTTAATAGGAATATAAATGAAATCATTTTTGAATAAATAATTCAACATTTTTGTTTAAAAAATGTCTTATTACCGTAGTGTTATGGCTATTTTGAGCCAATTTTCCAAAGCCTAAACGACCGTCGATCCAACCTTGGGCCAGAGTTAAACCGTCGCTCGGCAGTAGTGAGATTACTTGCACTGGATAATATTTCGCCGATGGTCGGGCCAACTATCGCTAAGGGTCGGGCCGTCCGTAGTGTTATGTTTATTTTAAGCCAACTTCCCAGAGCCTAAACATATGTCGACCCAACCTTGGGCCAGAGTTGGACCGACGGTTGGCAACAGTGAGATTACTTGCACTGGATAATATTACGCCGATGGTCGGGCCAACTATCGCCCAGGGTTGGGCCGCCCGTAGTGTTATGGTTATTTTGAGCCAATTTCCCAAAGCCTTAACGAGCGTCGACCCAACCTTGGGCCACAATTGGGCCGACGGTCGGCAGCAGTGAGATTACTTGCACTAGATAATATTACGTCGATGGTCGAGCCAACTATCGCCCAGGGTCGGGCCGCTCGTAGTGTTATAGTTATTTTGAGCCGATTTGCCAAAGCCTAGACGACCGTCGACCCAACCTTGGGCCAGAGTTGGACCGTCGGTCGGCAGCAGTGATATTACTTGCACTGGATAATATTTCGCCGATGGTCGGGCCAACTATCGCCAAGGGTCGGGCCGCCCGTAGTGTTATGTTTATTTTGAGGCAATTTCCCAGAGCCTAAACATATGTCGACCCAACCTTGGGCCACAGTTTGGCCGACGGTTGGGTGAATTTTAGAAGCCAATGTCGGCTACTAACGTTGGCCCAACTAAGGTGGCTTCGAACTGCTATAGTTGGGCCAACCTTGGTTAGCATAATATTGTTGCCAAAGCCGGCCGGACCTTGGACCGACCGTTAACTCTGGCTGCCAACCCAAATTCGCACCTGGGATAAAATAGTGATTCGGTCACACGGTTTTCGGTAAAAAAAATATAAGGGAGAACAGAATTCGGGAAATATTCATGCGCCTCTGATTTGTTAAATGATAACTTAAAATATTAAATTGAAAAAATAGCAGCACGAAAAGTTATGAAAAACTAAATGAAACGCATCCCTTAGAAAATATGATGGTTTATCACTTAGAGGGTCAGCGGTTTGTCAAATTATCACGTGATTTCACTACCTTTAATGAATTGGCCATCATTGTCCATCATAGCAAATAGAGGGGTACAAAAATGACTAAAAAAAGTATCGCGTACATTTCCCTAATGATCTCTGACAGTATATTATAAGTATATATTCTGGAATTTTTTCCGTATCGCAATTTGAAAGAAACATTTTTTTCTTTGTCTGAGTCTGGATAGCAGTTCTTGTTATAGATGCTTTAGATATAAATATTTCACATATTGTAGAATGAAATATCTTATCGTTCGTCTATTTCCAGAAGATCGTAAGCCGCAAAACGACAATAATTTATTTACTATAGCGACAAAAAAGTGATATTAGCAGCTTGATTAGCAGGATTCTGGATCAATGAAATTAGGATTTAGTATTGTATAATATTTTATTGCGCTATAATGCGAATTATGTCAATTAATTTTATATCATTGTTTTGTAACAGCAGTTACTACAAAAATAAATTTCATAATTGATGAGTTCTTTATATCTGAGAAATTGCAGCACTTTTTTTATAACTTATTAAACTATTTTTTTATGCCGGTTACATCACAAAAACTGGATTACATAGGACCACAAAATCTAAGCCCTTGCAACACGGACCAGACTAGGTGGGTCTTATATTTTCGGGGTCGCTGAATTCGAATCCGTTGTCAAGATCAGTTCAAGGTCAAACTTACAACATTCAGCGCTAACCAATTAAGTCAGGGTACTTATAGGTTGTTGGGGTCGCTGAATTTAAATCCGTTGTCCGTTTGGTCTTATCAGATCAGGGTCAAGGTAAATTCAAGGTCAAACCAAAAGAACAACGGATTCGAATTCAGTGATCCCGAGAATCTATAAGTATCCTGACTTATTTGGTGAACAAAGAAATTTGTAGATTTGACCTTGAATTGACCTTGAACCTGACCTTATGGGACCAAAAGGACAATGGACCTCAATTCAGCGACCCCGAAAACCTATAAATACCCTAACTTAATTGGTTAGCGATGAAGTTTGTATGTTTGACCTTGAACTGACCTTGACAACGGATTTGAATTCAGCAACCCCGAAAACTTATAGTTACCCTGATTTATTTGCTTAACGATGAATTTTGTAAGTTTGACCTTGAACTGACCTCGACCTTGACCTGATGGGACCAAACGAAGAACGGATTCCAATTGAGCAAAACCCCGAAAATATAAGACCCACCTAGTCTGGTCCGTGTTGCAAGGTTTTACATTTTTTTATTTTATTTTTTTTTTATTTATATATGTTCCTCAAACCAATAGTATCTCCCATTTGACCTCATGTATGTCCCAGCTTATCTTAGGGATAACCTTTTGGAGTACCATGCGAGGTGGAAGTTTTGATATCCCAGGGATATCACCAGGATATCCGCGATGTTTATACGTGAAGTTTCTGGGACATTCAAATATCCCACGAGGGATATATAAAATATTTCATTATCCTACGTGGGACATTTGAGTGTCCCAGGAACGTCACATGAACATCTCTCATATCCTGGGGATATCAAAATTTCCGCCTCGCAGGATATTCCGACGGGTTATGCCTGGTATAAGCCGGGACATAAATGGGGTCAAATGGAATATCCCGAGATATCCTATTGCTGTAACAGGTACATAACACTGTTCCATATTTGATAAATAATAGTTCTAGAACGGTTATAGAATTGTTATGCAACTTTTTTTTATTAATAGATTGTAGTGCGATGTTCTGCGTCTGAGTAAATAATTACTTAAAAATAACGTAAAAAGTACAAATTGACATACTTCAGACCAAATAAAAAAAGACCTCAATGATGTTAAGAAGATCATTTAATAGTTCAACGTTTCAAGAGACAAATGCTCTCCTCATCAGGAACAGGGATCCAAGTCAATTATCAGTCCTTAGAAAAAATGGGAAAAACCTAAAATGTCGAAGTAGGTAAAAAATGTTTTTCATGCTCTTATATTACATCTCAAGTGTTCTGTGAAAAAAATAATGAATTGTAAAAGACGAGAAAGAAAAAAGCTAATGCAGCTAGAACCTTTTAAATAATAAGTACAACTTTTCTATCTGAACTATAATGTTGAATCGAAACCATTAGAACATTTTTTTAACAATTTCATTTTTATAATAAAATATACACGGAGAGAAGTAAACCAGAGCGGGTGCAGTTTTCACCGCAACCCTTGCTGCGCTGACCACAAGAGGTCTGCAGAAAAATCATGTTGTGGATGGGCAGCGACGGTTATGCTTGATAACGGAAATATTACTGCTACACCGTGACATTCACTGCGCGCCACCGTAAAACATTCTGCAGCGACTGTTGCGTCCTTCGCAGTAACACTTACTGCCAGATTCCCGAGCCGTCGCGGTTACCACCGCAAAGGGATTGGACTGCACTGAAGTCTAACGATATCAACTGATAGTCGTCACGCGTACTTGAATCTTCTTGTGTCGCTGCAGCAAACGTCGAAATATGATGACTCATATGATTAGTGCATATTTATTTTGTAGGTTAGTTTTTTGTGATAGGGGTTGATTTGAAAAACTGCGCCGAAGGTCATGCAAGAGCCTTTAATGAGCCTTTAATTCCGGTGAAAAGAAAAAAGTTCATATAAGAAATATGTCTGCCATGGTACTACTAGCTTGACGTAAAGCTGAGAGTACCATGCCTTTGAAAAAAAATGCAGAGACCAAAATTTGGCTTTTGGCTATTAAATTAGCCTTCAATGAGTCCTTAACAATGGCAAAGGTCTTACGTTTTTTGGACAAAGTGGTATTTCAAGGTTTACCCACATCAAAGTAAAGGTGCGTGCACTAATGCTTGCGGAGTAAACCGTAACTATCACTGCGAGTGGAATAACTATAGCTGCGCTGCGTATTCCGATCACGCGCCGGAACGGTTGAGGTGCGCCCGCAATGGTTCATGCGAGCGCAGCAACAGCTTCTGCCTCCCTCCCACTCGCAAGTTCTTCGCGACGGCAGCGGACTTGGCAGTAACGGTCGCGGTTAACTCATCTCCGTGTATGCACTATACATTCAGTTCGAATTTAAAAAGCAATACAAATTTTATAATGATATCTTCAATTGAATGATATTGTGTTTTTTCGAGATTTTGTGCACTAATTTTTCCCCTGTAATATATAATTCCATTATTTTTACTGGGATTGAACACTCGATCGAACATATGACCGGTAATCTGTTAGAAAGATAAATTTTTTTTTCATCTCTGCCTTTCAGTTTTTAAATTCGGCTTTTGATGTGTAAACATCTTAGATGGCGATATGGACCTTTTCGCAATCTTTATTAAATTTTCAAAGATTTGTAATATCATTTCAGTTTAACTTAAGAAATGCTTCGAAAGCTTTTGATATCTTTGTGAAATTTGTTAAATCTTTGTAAAATATCTGTGAAATCTTTTCAGTATAAGTTAACGTTTATCGAAGAAGTTTACATATAAATCTGTCTTGGGTGGTAATTTACGATGCATGTACTGATAATTTGTATTGCCTTTTTATCACTTTATACCTTTCATTTTTATTTACTGAAATATTATTACTGAATTTCAAAAATAATTTTTTATACCATTCACTATGACAAGGTAAATTTCACAGTGATCGTGATCTTAGTCCGAGTAATCGTGATGCCAATTTTCTTGCTTTTTATTTGATTTGAATGAATCTAATTTCTATTTGCTATTATAAAATGCTAAAAAGAAGAGGGTTTCGTCATTAAATGTTACTTTTGAGATATTTTTTCAACAATATTTTAAAATTATAACCAAGTTTTACGATTACTGAAAACGTCACGATTACTGGCCCAGTGGGCACACGTGTTCGAAAGACGGCCAAAAGATGTCTGTTTTAGGACGTCCTTGGGACATTTGAAAAAGTCAACTTTAATTGGTCCTAAAGTCTTCTTAAAAATGTCTTTACAACTGTTATCTGAAAGTCATCAGAAAGTTGTCTAATATACGACCATAAATGGTCCCATGGACGTCACACGTAACGTCCTTTGTCACAAAAAAGACGGCATAAACATGTCTTAAAGGGGTCCTATGGCAGGCATAATACTCTCTTGGAGTTGTCCGTTAGGACGTCATTATTATGATGTCCTTAAGGAGTCCATAAGATGTCCTGCAGACATCTTGCATAATATTTTTGTAAATTGCAATAAAATAAAAGGAGGACAGAAAAATGCATATGTACTATTATACTGATTAATAAGAGAGTGAGATAAGCAATGATTAAATTAAAATACAGCTAGTACTTTGCGATTTTTGTGTAATTTAAAAAATCTCGTATTAAGTGCATGGGAATTAATTGGATTACGGCTGGTTTTCTTACTTTAGGGTTGTTTTCTCTAAAACTATGGTAACGTGAAATAAAACAATAATTTTTGTGTCGCAAAGGTCTGCTCCTTTTACACAGTTATTGCGAAATTGAAGATATTCTTATGAGGGGGCTTTGGATGGAATTGGAAAGGAATTACTCAAATCAATTTTGAAGTGTGATTAAACAAAAAAGAGATTGCTGGAAACAAGGAACACATTTTTATATGTGTATAAATAGACATAAAGTTGACACGTGAAGTGGATGATGACAGTTATTGAAGGATTTTGTGTGTGATTGAAGATAAGTCAACTGTATGAATCTTTTTTGGCTGTATAAAATTATACCTATGTATTTTACACTATATACTGTTTTAGCTTTCTCATAGATGAAACTTTGTAACAGGTGCAATTTCGAAAAATGTAGAATTCTTTCAATTAAACGATTCTCAATTGATAAATCTCCACATAATACAATGGTCTAAGTCCTTGTTCATATAACTGTGCGGATGTTATTATTCTTGTTTTTTTTATTTATTCGTTTAGAAAAAAACTTTCTTTCAACAAACTAGAAAACTATTTATTTAAAAGCAATCATCAAATTTCATTCAAGATTAATACTGTGTTTGTAACATAATATTGAATATTTTTAAAATTTCCGATTAGGCGAAAATTTAAAAGAATAATAAATTTCAGCTTTACAATAACCACAAGCATTTGGGTTGGCCAAATATGAAAATTATGCATTTTAGATTTAAAGCTAATTCCTTGAAAAAAATGGAATTTATTTGTATTTAGCATTACTATATTTTCAAATTTACCACCTGTAACTACAACTTGGCAATCCTGGAATCGAGCGCGGATGCTTTTGGCAATAACTTATGTTACGGTTCTTCCCACCTTTTTCTAGAATTCTGTAAACCTTGATCAAAGTGATTCCAACTTTGGCATGCAGAGGTACTGCGCTTGCGTGGCGTAAGCGGCTCTCTTTGGCCGTTGATGGCGCCTAATGCAAACCGAGTGAATTTTTCAATTTTTTAAATTCAAATAAATAAATATTATAAATAAGTACTTTTAAATCGTTAGAGGACAATGTTTCTTGTAACAAAAAAAAAATTGGTAATGAAATATAAGTTGACCTTTGCAATTCAACTCAAATAAGCTATTATTTACTAAATATACGCATTATTATTTTGTTTCTCACCTTGCACCACAAATTACGTAATTTATGATATTGATGTGCAATTTATAACAATTATTTATTTTAATTATAAAAATTGTTCATTATACACGGTTTGAATTGCACGCCAAAATCGACCAATGAAGGCCGCTGCGGCAGGCAAGCGCAGTACCTCCGCAAGCTAAACTTGGGATCATGATCGTTTCCGATCGTTTCCAGCAGACATATTGATCAGGATCAGCAATGAGGTAAGTATGTATGTATGTATGTATATTTATTGCCTCTAAGAATACAAGATTCTGTGGCAAGGGAAGGCCACTATTACAAAACGATAAAATTAAGATAAATATCAAAATAAAAGAAAAGTTATAATGTCGTATGTACAATAGGTTGTTAGTTCATATTCGTTGAGTTCGGGCAGTGTACTATTCAAATAGAGAAAAACCTCTAATTTTTGAACATGTACTTATAAAGTTGTATATCGAGCGAAGCATTCCAGGGTTTATATTTGACAATAAGATGTGCAGATTACTCTCGGTTATCATACCAATGTTACGCAAGTAATACTTTCTAATGGGCGAGTAGATTGGACATTTGGCGAGGATGTGTAAGAGATCTTCATTTTCTCTTAGATTACATAACTGGCAAATCTGTTGTGGATCGATTACAGTTGTTCCAGCTTTAGAGGTCAACTTAATGGTGAATCTGGAGGAAGTTCTTAATTGAGCGAAAATGCGCTTAAAAAGGAAAGGAGCTTTGAATAGCAGATATTGCGGGGGTAGTGCATCATTGTGTAAAATGTTACTGTATATATAACTAAAATTACTGTTTTCCAATCTTAACAGATCCCGCGAATGGAAAAAATCACGGTATCTATCAGCTATAGTATAAATTTGAGTTATAAGATTGGGACCATTCAGATCCATAAGATTGTGACTTATTCCCGCTCCCTCCAAACATCTAATAAGTTGACCTAGCCAGTTATATTTAAAATTTTTGCTGTTTGCGGTTTCTACTAGTTTTGGCATACAAACTTTAGGATAGCGCGAGTCTTCCATATCGAAAATCTTCGCCGCCCAATTCAGCGCCATTTTTAATATTTGGTATGGTACACAAGGTAGACCTACCCTGGTGGAAAAATCTTCCTGTATTTTTTCCGCGGCCTTCCTGCAATCAGGTTTGCATATAAATGCAGATAAATCTCCCTTCTTTGATCTGCAAAACTCCCCAATTTCTCTGCTGATTTGGTCTCACAGATATTTGCGTGAAAATTAGTATGCAGAAAAAAATTATTTGCAGCAAAATGCAGAGAATCTCGGCATTTCTCTGTCTATCTTCTGCAAGTTCTCTGTAAACTAGGTGTGACGGAGATTTGCAGGAAGAAGTACCATGTCGAGAGAAGCATTTGCAGAAAAATGCAGGGAAGCTCTGCGTTTTCTACAATTTCTCCGCAAACTAAGTCTTACCGAGATTTACAGGAAAATTACTTAGAAGAAATTTATCGGGACGAACTGCTTGCAGAAAGAAGCAGACAAAGTCTACTTCGTTCTGCAAATTCTCTGTAAATTAGGTGTGACGGAGATTTACGGGAAAAAGTACCATGTAGAAAGAAACATTTGCAGACGAATGCAGGGAAGCTCTGCTTTTTCCTACTATTTCTCTGCAAATTAGGTCTTACCGACATTTGCATTAAAATTTTAAATCGCAATGGGTTAAAATGGAATTTTTAAAACTGAAACGATATTCGAACATGTGTA
>CAKNWT010085310.1:0-10845 GCA_932066315.1 Andricus coriarius | reverse complement strand
ACTACAGTGAAATCGCGTTATAACGCTCCCGCATATAACGCTTTCCCGCCTATAACGCTCCGTTCTTCCGGTCAATAGTCAATAGTATACTATAATACGTATATTAATTAATAAATATCAATCTCTAATCGTTTCAAATCTAAAACATTCTGGCTCTAATGATTTTAAGGTTCAATCGCACTCGAAGAAAAAAAAAGCTGCCTGGCAACAACGGTGTCACTATACACAATATGGCGGCATTTCCGCACAAATTCGTGCCTTGCAGGTCCGCACATGTTTCTCGCCGGGCATCATGGCGTCGAATCCTTTTTCGACCATCATCCAGCTCATGATGCCGGCCTTCGCGAAACATACACGATCTACGACCTGAAATTCTCTATACACACTCGCGTTTTCCCTAGTCTAGCATTCGCGTTCAAACTTTTATTCGGCACTCGTGAATTTTCTTATGTAAAACGATTGCGTCATAAAATGACACCTTTCTCTAACGGTCAAAAACTTATTGCTCCTGCGACACTAGCCCTCCGTTTACACACCGGGGATTTTAAGGCACAAACGATCTTTCAAACTGGAATGTCTCGTCTTTGGGAAAATATGGAAGTTTGGTTCCCCCATTTAAAAAATCTAGGTATTAATAGGGTCAGGTCCTGTGAGTGGCGCTGCAGTTCGTCAGTTAACCTTTGAGCGGTGCGCGGTGAAAGTGCGTACAGTGACATAAAAGACTCTGTGTCTAAGCCGCATTAGTGTTTTCACAAGTTAGTGAATATTAAATGTTTTACTTCATTTGGTATTTTCCGGTATTTATATGATCAAAATAAAGTTTTCGTGTAATTTTGGACAGTTTTTCAGTGGTGAAAAGAATGTTGAGGTGCACATCGAGAATCTGCTCCAAACAATTCTGTATATGATGGAGTAATAGTAAGGAGACCAAACGATGATACGCGTGCGAATACAAAATGAACCTTGAATTTTCGGACATAGTTTGGGGGAGGAGGTACGCTGAATTGTAATAGAGTTCGCCTCGTTTTGAGTGGAATATCCGCAAGAGGTTTTTGATTGGTGGCTTCTGGGCAGTAAATTTCAATCATGACTAACCCACCAATCAAAAAGCTCTAGTTGAATATTTTTGAGTAAATTTTACTATTTGTGTACAATAAATATGCATTAACATTCAATATTCTGTTTTTTCTATGGAATTACCTGCATGTGTCACTGTAAAATATTCTCATTCTTCAGGTCTTCAAATAATTCAACTTTTTGAAGCCGCCGCCAATGGGCCTATATTTTTTTCGCACGTCATAGTCTAAGCTTTGAAACCTTGCAACGCTTTTTTATTAATTTATTTTCTGCAAAATTTTGAATTTTTTAACAAGTATCCATTTTTTTCTATATTTGTCCCAAATTTCAATTTTTAATTTAAAAAGTTTTTAGCGATTGACACTAACAACAATTGGATCGTGCAGTAGACACTGCGAAAAATAACCCTGAATTTCATTCGATTTTTTGAAAGCCAGAAACAGTTCAAAAACTGAATAGGACTTAAAAGACCCTGTGTGCAAACGGAAGGTGGGAAAGCAAGTGTGTAAAAAGAGGGGTAATTATACGGATTCGCCTCTAGCTTGCTGCTACTCTATTTATTGTAAATAAAAAAAACACAGGGAAAAACACTATTCTGCTCTACTAAATAATGTTGGCTTCTAACTCTAACAAAACTTCTTTTGCTTAACAAGATCCACAACCTGATGGATCTTTAGGACTGGGCGAAGCAGGTGAAGTCACGAATCACACAGAATTTAGTTTTAATATAAAATACGACTTTATTATCATAGCACACTGGGCACGAAGTTTATGTGTACACAAAGGCTGCCAAGAAGAAAGTGCCGTGCAGGACACTGTTCAACACGAAGTCGACGCCACGTACGTGCCGCTCCATCACAAATCCATATACACCACTGTACACACTGACATAGCTACGCTCGAGTATAATTCAACAATATACATTGTGACGGGGTATTTGATTACCCGCAAACAATAATGAAATAATTGAAAACTTAACCTAATTTAATAAGGGGAAATGAATCTAAAGCAATGAATCGACCATTATAAAAGTGAAGATATGTTAAATTAAAAGCTAACCAAGATACTTGCCAGACAACGAAGTTCAAATTTTATCATTTATAATTTCCAATACTCAGTTATGTTCTTTTCTTTGTTGACATATTATTATCCTGCCAGTTGGAATAGTTTGGTCCTCCACGCACCCCTTTACTTTTGAGACTGCGACAACAGCACCAATTTAATCCACTGGAATTGCATGACCACTTCACGGACGAGGACTCAACGAAATTCCCTGGCAAATATGTCTGGATGTGAGACCCATTCATTCAATAATACCGGGGAGACCAGGACATCGACACTACGGTGGAGGCAACTTTTGACAGTTTGTCAACAACATCGGCGTGCATGACTAGCGTACTGAAAGCTAGCGGACTCTGTCGAGAAAACGGGTCATCGCGATGACGTCTGGTGGCGCGCCACTGAACTGACCCAATAAATCATTTACAATCAAAGGTCTGATCATGTCGAGCGGAGACCGAGGCTCTAGGAGAGGACGAAGGAGGCTCTCAGGTTAGTAATTCTTTCCTCAATTTGCTCAGTTCGACTTATGTAAAATAAAAATTGTTTTGAAAATGCCGGAATAGTAGGCATCTGCGGGAGGCTCGGTAATTGCCTCGTCCTTACCCATAATTGTTAACCTTGGGGTTCGCGAATTAGCTTCAGTGTTTCCTTCTTATTTTAGTCCCGTTGGAAAGTCGCGATGTCAAGACTAAATTAAATCGGAGTGGTCACTTTGACCACGCAGCTGTAATCGTGGGCGTTTCATGCCACGCCATTCCACGCGTAGTAACTTAAAATGGCGGATAACTGGTCGCGTGCCTAGCTAAATTATATCTCATCGCCATGCGATCTGTAAACATGGCCCGCCTGTTCGAAACATCAATAAACGGGGCCGTAGGTCACTAAAAATTGTCAACATTCTTGACTCGGGCTTAAAATAATGTACTTTTATTCTTGTTCTATGTGAATTGCGGTGACAAATCTCACCGATATTTTCTTGTAATATTATTTACTATTTTCGACCAAATATAAATGATCTCTTGAAAATTGGAGTTGATTCATGAGTTGCCCTTATACCAGCGTTGTTCCTAACCCCCGCCCCCCCCCCCCTGCTCTACCGAGCAAGCTAGGAGGCATTGGCTTTATTTATTCATTTAAATTCTAACGAAGTAATCCTCTTAATTAAAATCAAGTTTATAGTTTAAGGTTGAAATGGAAAATGTCAATTGACTTTTGGTAGTTTTAATAGAAAACTACCTATCGCACCACAGGCAAACAATTTGGATTGTTTATCCAAACGAATAACAATGTAAATGGAAATAATGATTCAAGTTAAAAAGAGGGTTATTACATATATATTTTTTTCAGTAACGAATTGGATAGATTATTTCGTTATTGATAATTTTCGAAGGCTATTACTATTTGCAATTTGTAATTTAAAGGAAAATATTGGAAATCTATAGAACGCATCGTGTTTGGAAACTAAAAATTAGAATCGACATAGTTATACAATTTTAAATACGAAAGTTTGAAATTGCCTGAAAATTTCAAAAAGTTTTACAGTTTATCAAAAATTTTAAAATTTCGAAAATTTTTAAATTGACATAATTATCCGTAGATTTAATATAAAATACTATTGTTTAGCATACATTTACATAACTTACCAAAAATTTCCTGAAACTCTAAAAACAAAAACCGTAAAATCGGCCGAAGGAGTGTTTTTCAGAATTTAATTAGCTATGATTCGAATTTTCGCGTATTCAGAAGTGTCGCAAATTTCCAGAATCTAAAAACATTAAAACATTTGGAAATTTTTTTTTATATATTTGACATTTTCAAATGTTTAGAAATATTTAGAACTTTTTGAGACTTACAAAATTTTCATTATAAAGGTATCGACAATAATATTTTTCAAGTGTTTTAAGTGTTTAGCGAAATACAATGAACTATACGATATTCGAGGTGCGAGTACCAATGTCGTGAAAAAATACTCAGTTTAAACCAACAAGGGCGCTCTTCGGGCCTCTTCTGTTTATTGGTTTAAGATAATTAAACTTTAAAATAAGCGGTCTTTGAAATAAACGGAAGTTTACTGTAGTACTTTTTCACCATCAAATAATTAAATATTTCAAATAATCAAATCAGCACTTTTTCACTTGGCTTTACTTGCTACATATTTATCTAATTGAATTAGTAAAATTTTATTTTTGATTTCTGAAATTTCACTTCTTCAGATTCTAAAAGATGACAGGTAAAATCTGGCTCGAATTGTTATGAAGGCATGAATCAGTTTGTATTAGTTCTCTCTCTGCAATGCAGAATAACTTCTGTTTTTTCTTTAAATCGGGTGTTTTTTAAGCAATATACATAAATAATTATTTCTTTTTTATTCTGATAAGAGGTTTCTCGTTGTTGTAAGGTACGCAAAGAAAAATGCAAACAATTTTAAATAAAAAATATGTCACCATTTTCTGGCAAATTAAATATGTTCCTTTGTCTTTCAAAAAATGTGAGTGATGCGGAAAAAAGTAAAAAAAAAACTATTTCTCTCTGAGATTTCTAAAAAATGTTCCTCTACTTTTCGATACTTGTCATTAAAATTTTTTCAATTGCGATTTATAATCTTGGAAATACTGAAAACATAGCGTAAACAATCAAGTAAATGAAATGAACATTTTGTAGTACTGAAAAGTTGCAAGTTTGCAATTGGTGTTTTCTCCGAATCAAGCATAATTCAAAAATGTTTTTTTTTCAAATTTTCGAATTTTTCATTGTAAATTAGAATTAAGAGTCGTTACATTTTTTTTAAAGCAAAAATAAATCTAGCTGGGAATTCGATCTCGAGTGTATTTATTGTGTTTCTATTTGTAATTATATGGTTCTCATTTCACGATCACTTTAGTTCCCATTAGCAAATGTATTTGCTACCTCATAGAGGAAGCATTAGTCATTTTTTAAATAAAAAATAATGTAGAGTTTTTATTTTGATAAGTTTAAAAATTCGAATTCACCAAAAATATAAAATTACAAAATAATACAAATCATTTTTAAAATACAATGATATCACACACTAGTCAAATTTTGTATTTCGAATGGTAATTTTTCGAGTTAGAAATTGGAACGGAAAAGTTCTGTCGCACCCTACCCCTTTCCCAGCTTTATGATTTTTATACAAAAATTGTCAGAATAATTTCCTTACTCTTCAATAAAGTGCATTAATATTATACGTCAATCGATTTGCATCGAATCAAGTAATCTTTTCCGTTATTGCATCAATTTTTAATTATTTTAATGAAAACAATTTTGCAATCCAAACCGTTTTTCAAATATTATGTATTTCCATAGCGTCCTTACAGTTCAATAACATTTATCAATATTATAAGTCAATCGATTTGTGTCGAATCAAGACATCTTTTCTATTCTCACATCAACTTCAAATTATGAGAATAAGATATTTTTAGTATATAAATTTGATTTTGAATATAATATAAATGACGATAACTTCGAAACTTGAAGTTATTAGAAACGTGCCCTGGCGTAACTGATTACATCTTAGGGTTTTCTAATCATGCTTTATTCCGTCATTCATGTTAAAACGTGTGAAAATATTTGGAGTATAGGCTGATTTTTTTTCAAATTGCTCAGAAGACATGTCGATAAGGTCAGAACATAAGCTTGTTTGCAAATATATATTTCATTTCTTTATTTTGAGAGCCTTCATAAGCTAAAAAAAATAGTTAACATTTTTATTTTTTTAAATCGGTCATTTTAAAAGATTTGAAAATTCTAAAAAAAAACCTCTGTCCTGTCCTGGCCAATGTTATCATAATTGAAGCCATATTTCACTTTTTTATTATATGCAATCTGAATAGCCGAAGCCTTACATATATAAGCCTTATATATTTGTAGTGGCGCGGACAAGTGCGCTTCAAGGTCGGGGATGTGGAAAAAATTTATTTTGAATACCAGTTTTTTGGAGTCTAACAATGTATCAATAAATAGCGACAACCCGTTTTCAGTTATGGTATGTAGTTTCTTTGCAGTAAATTTCCAAAAACAGACCCGACATCGTGGCTCAAAACTAGAAGACCCCCTAAAGTATAATTTAAACTTCCAATTCAGGATATATATGAATATAAAATATAGAGGAGATCGAAATAAAATTGAGTAAGAGTCACTGACAGAAAATAATATTTTTATTTGCTGATAGTCTTGTCCAATTACAAATCGTAACAAGACACATTTAGGTGATACACTTTTTTCAGGGTAGCCGAGGCATAGTTCGCTTATGCCACCACGTTGGTGGCTGTGTTATAGCCCAGCTATGATC
The DNA here is from genome assembly GCA_932066315.1 of Andricus coriarius. Classification (NCBI taxonomy): domain Eukaryota; kingdom Metazoa; phylum Arthropoda; class Insecta; order Hymenoptera; family Cynipidae; genus Andricus; species Andricus coriarius. The sequence continues at coordinate 4,397 of CAKNWT010085310.1, read as the reverse complement.
GTCTCTGGTTGTGGGGTCCCAAACTTGTAGCACCCCATGAAAGGCCCGATAGTCACCGGGCCAACATTCGCCGATAACATGGATCGAACTTCTCCAAGGCATTGGATTTTTTGGATATTGAGTCAATAGATTTGCATAATATAAATTGCCCTCGTGATATATGAAAATTCTGGACCTTTGATTCTTTCTATCTGTTCTTGACACACGGCGACGTGGGAGTTCTGCATGGAAAACAATATTACCTACAAATGATCCTGTTGACGGATCAGTTTTAATAAGGTCTACAAACACGCGTTCTGGTCTGTCAAGTGGTATGCTATCCTGTCTGTAAATCCGTTTATCCCAGACAAGTGGTATACGGCTCTCAAGTATTCCATATTCAGCATAATTTGTACCTTCAATCATTACAGAAACAAAGCCTCCTGCTTTAATGTTGTCGATATGATTGTTTGATAGAGGGGGAACTGCTCGTTCCGCAGCATATTGTTCTGTCGGACAAAAATATATTCATGAATTTTTTTTGCAGGGAGAAAATGTCTGTTTAAAAGCATCGTAGAATTGGGCTAAGAGGCTTGTTCTTTCGCAAATTTTTAACAGTAATCCCTTGAAGTGTGAGCAACTTTACCTCAAAATATAGACCTAAGTCGCTCAATCCTGAATGAAAGGTAAAAAAAGTTCTTGACAGAAAAACTTTACAGAAAAGTCAGTTAATTATAAGCTTTCTGATGAGCGGTGTTTTTGATCTCGTAAACCTAATAATTATTAGGAAGAACAATTATACATTTGGTATATTTAATAGAATATTATGATACATTAACCCCTACATTCTCCTAAAAAAAATTTAATAGACTTTATTCCAGTGCCATTCTTATTAAATACCATTTATGAACTTAAATTACTAACCAACCTGAATGAATTCACAACAAAACATATAACACAAGACTTTCTAACCAAAGAGAATTCACTTTTAACCGAAATATTTGAATTACCAGAAAACGAAATTCTCAGCAAAACAGTTGAATCCTCAACCAACACCAGAATCGTTTTCTGTTCATATCATCAAATTGACAAGAATTGCTTAGCCCGAGGTTTAGTGAACATAGAATTGGTCGTATGTCTTCCTCATAATAGCCGATTTTTTTTTTTAATTTAGCTGAAATTACAAAAAGATGGGGTTTCGTAGAAAACCTTTTCCTTTTTTTTCCTCAAACTCTAAGAACGTAAGCTGAGGATTTTCAGGAAGACTAGACCTTTTTTATTTTCACCTATTGTTTCTGTATGTGTCCTTACATAAGGAAGGCATCCTATCAGTTTTATGTAAATGCTAAAACTGTTATGAATCAGCAAACAAATATTTACATACATACATCCTAATTAAAAAATAAACGTCATGAAGCTTAAAAAGTGATAAATTTATCAACTTTAATCTCCGTGACTTCCGTAAATTCCACAAATTTTGTGAATTCTAAAATTTAAAGCTTTTCCGGGTTTCAATCGTTTGTAAAACGACGAATCTTGCCGATGTTTCGTGAACATTGGAGTTCACTTCTTTAGGGCTGACCTGAAACTGAAGTTTCAGATTATGTTGTTCTTACATATATTCTCTACGATGCCTGTGTTTGGCCAGAGCGTCCCATGGTAGGGACTGCTCGAACTTGATTGGCCAATCAATATGATGCTCAGCTAGTGCTGATTGCGTGCAAATTTTTAGCCTGACTTTACTCTCATGTTCCTTCACACGCTGGCTCACCGCCCGCCCGGTTTCGCCAATATAGACTTTGCCCCCGTATGGGGTTTGCTGGTCCTCCATCGGGCGCCTCCCCAGGTTGCGGATAGGGGAACGGCTCCCAGATATCGGTGGTACCGGGGAAATCAAATACCCGGGGCGGACTAAAACCAGCTAGGGGAAGAAACCCCGAATTAAAACCAGCCATGAGTGAGTATGTTTCAAACAATATGCCACAAGGGAGTAGAAATCTCCCCACTGATTCCGATCGGGTGCAAGCCCCGGTGGTCAGTGCCGGTCCCGTGGATTTTGGGGGGGACCAAACATACTTGGATAGGAGCGTGTGCGAGGAGCTTGGAGGTCCTTTGGACTTCACAGAGGAGGTGGAAGTGTCCGTCAATAAGATGGACATCGCAGTTATGGATGCCAAACTCTCAGAGACGTATAGTCTCTTTGAAGAGTTGCGTGGCACCATCAAGGAAATGGCGGGATTCAGCAGCTCTAGGAAGAACATGTGGCTTCCAATTAGGGACGGGCAGAAACGAGCGGAGCGACTCGTGGACGAACTTCTCGATCACTCTATGACGACCGAAGGGCTTCATAGGGACTTGATCGAAAATGTTGGTCGAACGGCCCGAACGAGAGCGATGACCTGAAAGAAGAAGGCCACGAAGAAGACTGACGAAAGCTGGACTCAGACGGAAGAAGCCGTGGCCGCTCCCACTCCCCGTGATAGGAAGCGAGAGAAGGAGACCACCCTGAGTCCAGTTAAGAAGAGTCCCTCTAGGCCGAGGACCAAGAGGCCGAGGATCCGTCCTGCTACGGTGACGATCTCAACGCCCAAGAAAAACGAGGAAAGGATGCCTACACAGGTAACCCAAGCAAGAAAGAAGAAGGTGAAAAAGAGGCGAACTAGACCCGAGGCGGTTATTATAAAACCTGCCGAGGGTCTAAGCTACGCATAGGTCCTCAAGGACCTTAAACGAAAGGTGGAACCTGACACCCTTGGTGTTACAATTAAGGGTGTCAGAGAAACCAGGAAAGGCGAGGTCCTTGCGGAAGTAGGACCTGCAGCGGACGGCAGATTAAAGCTATCTGCTGCTATTAGAGAGGCCATCGGAAAGGGGGGCAGGGTGAGGGAGCTTGTCCCTCGCACCGAGGTCGAGGTCTTAGACCTCGACACCACAACTGTTGCGAAGGAGGTTGAGGCTGTGGTCAACAAATGTCTTGGAGCAGCATAACCTCAACAGATAAGAGTCACTCTCACGAAAAGGGCCTTCAGGAGAACGCTGAAGGCATTCGTGGAACTGACGGAGGAACAGGCGAAACAACTAATACACGCAGGACACCTGAAGGTGGGGTGGGTGTCCTGCCGTGTGCATGAGAAGGCGGAGGTTATAAGATGCTACCGCTGCCTAGGCTTCGGCCACATGGCAGCGAACTGTGAGGGCCCAGATAGGACCAAATCATGTTGGCGATGCTGCAAAGAGGGGCATAAAGCTTCGTACAGACCATCGCCCGGGGACAAGGAGTTGCTTGGCGTTCAGAGAGGCAGCCTCATTGAGGAAGCCTCTTGGAAGTGTAAGCTAGAAGTGTAGCTGGGCAGGTCCGACAAGAAGCCCAGTAAACTAGGAGAAGCCCAAGCTGGGAGAAAGGAAGAAGGCCGAGGCACGGCCAAAGAACGGCACCCTCCTGAAGTAATGCGAAAGCGGTTCCGGGGGGAAATCATGCCAGGGAGAAAGGGTGGTGTTTTTTAGTGGGTCGTTGATGGCACCACTATAATGATCAAATTAAGATCTTTTTGTATATTCATATATATTAAGATCGTTGTAGTGATGACATCAGCATCCCCACACTACCGAGAAGTGCGGACCCTTCTCGGTGTGTTATAAGAACATTTTTCACCAGCCCTCGTAAAAAAAAAAAAAAGACTTTGCCACAAGAACAAGGGATTTTATATACTCCCGGATCACTGAGAGGTGGTCTTTTTTCTCTCTCTTTCTTCAGTGGGTTGTGTTGACTTGTTTTTTTGAGTGTCTTTTCTTATTGCTTTCTCCATTTGTTTGTTTGTGAAATCGTTTTGTATCAGGATTTGTTGAACATTTTGTAATTCCTTTTGTAAGTAAGCTTTATCTGTTATGGAGACAGCTCGGTATACAAGGGAATTGATGATCGATTGCTTTTGAGATGGGTACATGTATTAATACACATTAAATGACCATTGAATATTTTATTTTCGTTTTTATGTTTATCCAATTGATTGATTAAAATTTATTTTAAAAAAGTAATAAGAATAGTGATTTTATGTCATATATTCAAAGAGTCTTTTAATTTTAGTTCATGTTTACAGAGGTTTCCAAGCTTGTAGAATTTAGTAAATATTACAACGTGAAATAGACGTATTTACGATCTTCCTCGCACAAGTTACATTTTGAAATAGCATGCTAAATGGTTAATTTAGACGTTTACTAAAAAATTGTAATTGCGATTTACTAAAAAATAAACAATAGTCTTTTTATTTAAAGTACATAATCTCTTGTTATGCTTATATAAATAAACATGTCAAACAAAAATAACTACGTATAAACTAAATAAAATAAAAGTGAACATTGTATTTTTATTTTGCAATTCGGTCTTGGATAAAAGTAAATGGCCTGATTTACAGAATTTG
>CAKNWT010085301.1:0-10813 GCA_932066315.1 Andricus coriarius | reverse complement strand
TTTTAATACTTTTAATATATTAGGTTGTAAAACTAGAAATTTGGCTCAGAAACTAAATTTAATTTACCATTGCACACTTTTATATTTCGAACTATACACTAAACTATATACTATACAATATTATTTAAATTCAAGATTAATACAAAATATATTCAAAATTCTATAAAGCTCTGTATTCAATGATTTATTTAGTAATTTATTCAGTAAATTTATCACTCATCACCTTTGTCTTAATAGGCGAATAACACTGATATCAAATTCTTGGGAGTTCCTCGACAAGAATTGGAATGCAAGACCAATGATCAAGCCCTCGAATTCGCGATGAAGGATCCAAAATTTGGAAGTTTCTTGAAAGGCTGGAAGGTGGTTGACGTCAAACTCCATGCGGAGCGAGGCTGCGATGGTTAAATGGGAATTATTACACAGAAAGATAATCAGGAAATTTCACAAGAAAGTGCAGAATGATCTAATTAATCATATGATTATGATTAAATAGATTTGTAAATATTTTTTAAACGTAACTCATCTTCAAAGTTAAGTAGATTCATTTTTTAAATTAATTTTCTACATATTTATAATTTAATTTTGTCAAATGTACTCTTACATGAAATTTAGATTTTCTTTGTCATAAATTTACCGTTTACGAAATGAATATATTTTTCTGCTCATTCACTTATAAAGTTATAAATTTTTAGCAGCAGAAGGACATTTTGTAAAAGTTTTACGGAAATACAGCATATTTATTATCCTTAATCCAAACATCACATACTGAAATTCTCTCAGAACGGGAGAAATAGGGTAATTTTTCAGAAAATAGGGGAATAATTTTAAGTCAAAATATATTGCATTTTCAACAAAATAGTTGAATTTGCAAAAGACAATAAGACGAAAGTTTTCAAGCTAAAAAGTGGAATTTTTCAGAAAAAATTTCCCTATTAGAACCAACAAGATTAATTTCCAACAAAAAAGTTAATTTTCAATCAAGAAAGATGAATTTTCATCCAAAAAAATATTATTATTTGCAATCAAACAGTTGCGTTTACCACCAAAACGATGAATTTTCAAACCAAAAAAGATTAATTTTTAACCCAAAAAGAGAAATTTCGAACAATTTTCAATCAAAGAGATGAATCTTCAAACAAAAAAATGAATTTTTAACAAAACAGTTGAATATTCAACCAAAACAATGTTTACCTAAGAGTAAAATTTTTAACAAAAAAAAAAGAATTTTTTTACATAATAGTTGAATCCTCAACCAAAAGAGATTAATTTTCAACCCAACAGTTGCATTTTTAAATGAAAAATAAGTATTTGCAAACCAAAAGGGAAAATTTTAAACTGAGAGATGAATCTTGAACCGAAGAAATTAATTTTTTACAAAGTAGTTCAATTTTCAAACAAGTAGTTGAATTTTCCACCAAAAGGGATGACTTTTCTACCAAAGGAAAACATTTAAATCCGAAAGGTAGAATTTTCTATCCATGAAGATCAATGTTCAACAAAACAGTTGAATTTTCTACGAAAAAAGATAAATTCTCAACGGAAAATGAATCAGTTAATATTTCAACCAAAAAAAAAATTTAATTTTAAATGAAAAACAGTTGAATTTGAAAAAAAGGAATTTTCGACAAAGTAGTTGAAATTTCTACCGAGAGATGAATTTGCAAACCAAAAAGACGAATTTTCAACAAAAGAGTTAATTTTCAACAAAATAGTTGAATTTTTAACCCAAGAAGATGAATTTTCAATCAAATTGTTCAATCTTCAACCTACAAAATTAGTTTTTAACAAAGTAGTTCAACGAAGTAGTTGAATCGACCAAAAAAGATGCCATTTTATAAAAATAGTTGTATTTTTAACAAAATAATTAGATTTTCACCAAGAGTATAATGGTAGTCTTTTTAATTAAAACGATTTAACATTCAACGAAAAATAGTTTGATTTTGTTATTGGGTTCTATTAATTTAGTTCGAATTTAAGCAAAAAAAAGAGAAAAAGGGCAAGTTTCTTGAAAACAGAGGAATTCTTTTAAAAAATGGGTAAAAGAGAGGTATAGGGGTAAGAGCGTGAAGTCTGTTAATCTTGTAATTTGAATAATTGGATAATTAAAATCTCACCTTCTATCAATTTCTCCGTTATATCCATTATGAGGTATACTCTCCAGAAACTGAATATAGTCGGTGGGCAAATGGTTTTCTCGTGCTCCTTTCAGAATTACGTTTCTGCAAAGGTATATTTGTTTAAAATGAAATTGAAATATCATTACTACGTACATTTTTCAAGATACTACGTACAGATATTGTGGAGACGGTTGTCTTGCTTCAGGCAATAATTTTAGATTCACATGTTCCTTGGGATTATTGCATTGCTGATAAGATCGACAATCCAAAATTTGACCCTCGGGAGTTTTGACACTCACTGTCAGAGGAAAATAGATATTATCTGCAACACCTTCTTGTTTATCCAAACAAGGCAGATTGCTGTTATCTATTTCCCAAACGACACCCCAAACATTGAAACCTTCTGTGGGAACTATAGTTGCACTTGCGCCTTTCCAATTTTTCGATAAGGTGTTAAAATCAAGTCTGTAATTCTGAAAAAATTAAAAAATTTCAAAGCACAATTTCAGGCTCTGCTATTTGAAAAGTGTACGACTTAAAGCATTTTAAATACAAAATTCTTCAATTTTGAACGCTTCAACTTTGAAATATCCAATTTAAACCATTTTTGGTTTGAATATTATTCAGTTTTGAAGGCTTAAATGAACAGAAATAAATGATAGGTTGTTAAAATGAAGTCTGTAATCTTAACATAATGTAAAATTAAATATCGCACAATTTTAAGTACGTCAATTTCAAGCGTATACAACTTTAATCACTTACAATATAAAATTCCATTTTTGGATTGAAAATTATTCAGTTTTGAAGGCTTAAATGAGCAGAAAAAATGTTTAAGTTGTTGAAATCAAGTTAAAATACAAAATTCTTCAATTTTGAAAGTTTTTAATTCAAAGTACGTTTAATTTGGACCATTTTTGAATTAAAAAGTAGTCACTTTTGAAGGCTTCAATGAACAGAAAGAAATGTTCAAGATGTTAAAATCAAACCCGTAATTTATAAAAAATGTAAAATAAAAAATCGTACAATTTTAAGTTTTTTAATTTCAAAACTGTACAACTTTAAGCATTTAAAAACAAAATTCTTGAATTTTGAAAGTTTTCAGTTTGGATCATTTTCGAATTGAAAATTATTCAGTTTTAAAGGCTAAATTAACAGAAAAAATCTGCTCAGGTATAAAAATCAAGGCTGTATTTTAAAAATAATGTACAATTAAAAATTTCACTGTTTTAAGCTCTTCAATTTCAAAATTGTTCAACTTTGAGCACTTAAAATACATCACAGCGTAAAAAGAGTTCAAAAAAGGGGAAATAGGGTAATTTTTTTCACGGAAAAGGAAAAACATTAAGAAATAAGAAATGTTCTATTTTTAAATAATGTTGAATGATTTTTAATGATTTCTGTCATTAAAGATTTTTTTTAATTGGATATACTTAGGTTGTTCGAAATCCATTCACGGCGACATAAAAGATTCCGGAAAGAAGTAAAAGTTGTTAAATACATATTTTTTATATGTTTAAAATCATTCTTTTAATCAAGAATATTTGTTATTTTAAAAATGCCATCATTAATAATAAATATTTCTTTCACAGATTTGTGATTTCGTTCTTACTATAATTATTAATACTTTAAATATAAATTTGATACTATATTCTTCAAAATTGAAATTGGTCAAATAAACATTTGCAAATTTTTTATTCGTAAGATTTAAAAATAACATTGGAGACTGGCTCAATTTTTAACGCTTGAATTTAAATTTTTCAAGTTTAAAACATTTAACTTTGCAGTTGATCAACTTGGCATATTCCTGTAAATTTCAACGTTTGGTGTAATTTAATTTGTTCTTAATGATAACAATTTTAATTTAAAGTAAAACAATAAGAAGTAAAATGGTCATTTTTTATAATTTGTTGCAGTTAAATATAACTTGGATTCATATTTTAAATAATCATATAATTTTCAAAAAACTATTGATTTCATATAATAAAACGTTTAAAAAATGCAATTTATTAACCATTTATTTGATACTCGAAATTAGTATTATAATTAATGAAGTCCCTGTTTTTCATATTTTCAACGTGTTTTAAAGTATTTTAGCTTCTCTTGAAATCTGTCACACTATTATAGTTATATTGATGTTGCTACATATTGCATTTTTATTTTATACCTTATTATTTATAAATAATTTATTTAAGTGCTTCAATATTATACAGATGCATTTTATTAATTTTCTTAGACGCACCTAGAGCTATTATATGTATATCCAGTTCTTTATTATAGCTGTACAAAAAATGTAATTTTAATTATAACAATTAATTGATAGCATTTTAAATTTATATTTAAAAACTCTTAATTAATTATAATAGAGTGCCTCAAAAAGCTAAAAGAAATAACAGAGAGGATAAAAGAAGAGGTAAGGCCAAGAGAAGAGGAGGAGGGGTTGAAGAGGGGATGGTGGGAAGCAGAATGTAAGGAGAGTAAAGATAGAATGAAGGAAAATGTAAAAATGTGGAGAAAAGGGGAGATAGGGAAACCGGAATATAATAGGAGAAAGAGAGAACATGAAAGATTGTTAAATGATAAAAGGTAGTTAGAGAAAATTAGGTATATGGAAGAGGTGGAAAAATCAATCAGGGAAGGGAGGGAATGGGAGGTGATCAATAGGGAACGAGGAGGAAGGAAAGGCATCAATGAGGAAATCGAGATGGATGAGTGGACCTCGCACTTTAAGCGACTGTTGGGAGGAGTGGAAAATAAGGTGTTAGGTGAAAAGAGAAAGGTAATAGAAGGGGAAGATGATAGCAATAACGGGATAAATAGGGAAGAAGTGAATAGAGCGATAGGGAGGCTTAAACGAAACAAGGCAACAGGTGAGGACGATATTGAGAACGAGGCGTTGAGATTTGGAGGAGAAGGGGTGAGAAAAGAAATGTGGGAAGTATGCAATAAGGTTTGGAGAGGAGAGGGATGGCCTAAGGAATGGAGGACAGGGTTGGTGGTGCCGATAATTAAGAAAGGAGAGGGAAAGAAGGTGGAGGAGTATAGGGGAATCACACTTATGTCGGTGGGATACAAAATATATACGGAGATTCTCAGAAAGAGATTAGAAAGGGAGGTGGAAGAGAAAGGGATTATTCCACACAATCAGACGGGTTTCAGGAAAGGGATGGGAACAGTAGACAACATCTACGTACTGAACTATTTAGTGAATAGGAACTTAGGGAGGAAGAAAGGGAAGTTAGTGGCTTTATGTGTAGACTTTAAAGCGGCTTTTGACAGGAAGGTGTTATGGCAGGTTATGAAAGAGAGGGGGGTGGAAGAAGGGTTGGTCGAGAGGATAAAGGAGATATTCGAGGAGACTAAGATAAGGGTGAGGATTGGAAAAAAAGGGGGAGATTTTTTGGAGTGGAAGGGGGCTCAGGCAAGGATGCCCACTGAGCCCACTACTATTCAGTCTCTTGTTGGCAGATCTAGAGGAGAAACTGGAGAAGAAAGGAAAAGGGGGAACGGTTTTGGGAAATAGCAAGGTATATTCCTTAGCATATACAGAGGATATAGTCTTATTAGCGGATGACGAGAGAGGGATGAGTCTCATAATGAGAGTGTTTGAGGAGTATGTGGGAATTAAAGACCTAACGGTAAATGTAAATAAGACGAAGATGATGATTTTTAGGAAGAGAAGGACAAAGGTAGAATATGAATGGAAGATGTACAGGGAGAAAGTGGAACAGGTCGAGGAATTTAGTTACCTAGGCTTCTGGTTTGAGTCGAAAGGAGGGGTTGAACTAAAGGTGAGGAGAAGGATAGAATGTGCGACTAAAGTTATGGGGCAGGTGTGGGGTATAGGAAAGATAAGGTTTAAAGATGACTGGAAGATGAGACTGTGGATGTTTGATGCGTTGTTGTGGTCAGTCCTAAGTTACGGAGTGAAGGTCTGGGGGCATGTTTTAGAGAGATGCACGGGGGAGGAAACAGGTGGTGAGAGTGTGGATGACAAGATAAGGTGCATCTTGGATGGAAGTGGACAAGGGGCAAGCTGTATGATGAGGCTGGAAGAAATGAAAGAAAGTAAGGGGTATGTAGTAGGGAAAGGCCAGTCGCGCACTCCTACACAATGACAGTAAAGTGAATAAAATTTTAAAATCATAGTAACGGAAATGGTAAGAGGAAACGGAAGCCCAGGAATCTCAATAGTCAGCAAATCTCGAGAGTAATTTGGTTAAGACAAAGCGATAGCATTTAAGTTAATATAAGTAGAATAATATTATTTAGGTAGTAAGTTTTATTCAGGTAGTATAAGTGGTTTTGTAACGTACTGTAAAGGGAGCGGAGGCCCTCAAACCCGTAAAAGGGAGAGAATAAATACATACATACATAATAGATAATTGTGTAAGTTTATAAATTAATAAAAGTATAAATACAAACAGTAGCATATTAAAGTTTTTAATATGTTGAATAATTTTGTGCTATGCAAAACAAACAATAGTTCCTACTAATTTCAGAGAATTTCCCGCATAATTCGAATATAGTATATTTAAAGATAAAAAGGAGAAAAATGAGATTTTAAACATTACTCCGTTGTGAAGGCTTCAATAAATACAAAAAAGGGTTTAAGCTGATAAAATCAAATCGGTAATTTAAATTAATATAAATTTAAAAATCACACAATTTAAAAAAATTGAATTTCCAAATTGTTCAACTTTGAACACCTAAAATATAAAACTCTACAATTTCGAAAGTTTTTAGTTTGAACTTTTCAATTTGGACAATTTTTCAATTTTGTGTTTTTAAAATATTGTAAATTTCAAAATCGCACAATTTCAAAATCGTTCAACTTTAAGCAGTTAAAATAAAAACATTCTTCAATTTTGAAAGTTTTCAATTTGGACCATTTTCGAATTGAAAATTATCCAGCATTAAAAGGCTTAAATCACAAGAAAAAATGTGTCAAGGTGATAAAAACAAGTCTGTAATTTTAAAATAATGTGAAATAAAAAAACGGACAATTTTAAGCAATTCAATTTCAAAAGTAAAAAACTTTAAGCACTTTAAAAACGAAATTCTTCACGTTTAAAAGTTTTTAATTTGAAATGTTCAATTTAGACCATTTTTGAATTGAAAATTATTCAGTTTTGAAAACTGAAGGTTTTAATTTGGAAGCTTAAGCCGGAAAAAATCGTTTAAGGGCGTTGGTACCAGGACCCAATCTCAAAAATGAATTGCCTCATGCTACTCCATAAATAATATATTTATAACTTTTTTGGATAATTAGGGCCTATTCCTGTTTTGAATCATACCTAAATTCGGAATGAAAATTGGCAATTTCAATAGTTTTTGTGTGAAATGTTTTTTTTTATTCTAACGCGAGCATAAATAAAACGTTTTACACAGAAACTATTGATATTAGCCAATTTTTCACTCCGAATACAGATTTTATTTAAAACAGGAATAGACCCTAATCTTTCTCTGAAGCCTTAATTAAAAAATTCTTGTTTTCACAAACTAATTCAACTTCAATTTAGATAATCCACTTTTCAACCAAAAAACATAAATTCTCAACGAAGCCTGTAACAGTTGATATTTAAACCAAACAATTGTATTTTTAAACAAAAAGGATACATTTTCAATCAAGAAGATTAAATTTCTACCAAGAACAAGGCCGTTGCCAGAAAAAAATTTGGGGGATTAACCAAAAAGTTGAACTTTCACTTAAAAAAGTTAAGTTTTTAACCAAAAAGTTAAACTTTTAACTGAAAAAGATAAATTTTTAACCAAAAATTGAATAGTATAATTTTCAGTTACAAAAATTTATTTTCAACCAAACATGAAACGAATTTTCATCACAATAGTTACACTTTCAACCAGAGATGAGCCTTCAACTAAAAAATTAATTTTTAAAAAAGTAGTTGATTTTTTGATAAAAAATATGACTTTTTAACAATGCATTTTTAACAAAATGATTAAATTTTCAACAAAATAATATAAATATTAACCAAACGAGATGAATTCCGAACCAAAAATATCAAGTAGCCTTTTCAATAAAAAAATGAACTTTTACCCAAAAATATACCTGTTATCTAAGTTCCAATTATAACCCCCCTCCTTGTCATCAACCATAATTCATAACCCCCCTTCCACCCGCTCAAACTGGTAACGTCAACATAGTTTGTGGAAAGTAAGGCTATCTTTTACTTTTAGGAATACATACACCGCACTGAAAATCTAACAAAATGTTAGAAAAGGAACCGAGTTTTTTTTAAAGAAAGTGTAATTAGTGCACGCCCAGCGCGCACAATATTCTATTTTATATAAATAAGATGTAATTCTAGTATTTATGGAGTAAAATGAGGCAATTCAATTTTGAGGTTGGGTCCTGGAAATTAAAATTCGTGGAAGAGTTACCTTTAGTTGAGCAGTAGTTTTCTTGACTGCTGTTGGGTTGTTGATATGAATCCTTTTCGAAAACAAATTACTGCCATACGAAAAATATAAGAATGTGTTTGACATGTTGAAGTTTGCAGAAACTTTATTCTTCAACTGGATTTAACTGCAATTTTATTACAATTTTAAAGATATATATTATACAAATATACGAAAAAAATTAATTTTCTACTTAAATAAGGTACATATTTTGATAAACTCTAAAATAAATTATATATAACATTTCTTATCTTTTTCCTACAGCTAACATTGATTTTTGAATAAGCATTTTTCTCTTTCTTATCCTAACCTAGTAAACTGTAATTTCAGTTAAATTTCTTAGCTTTTATTACTATTAATTGAATTTTGAAATAACTTCTTTTTAGGCACTGACTAGTATTATGGAATTTTCCATAACGTTATAGTCATGGGGCCTGCAGTCTTACGGAAATTTCCGTAACGGTAGCAGTTCTTGTTTTTTATTATGAGTGCAAATAATTTAAAAGCGTAAAATGAAGTTTCATTAAATGTGAGTTCTTTAAATGTAAATACCTGTGTGTTTTGAAGTAAAAATTCGACTTCCTTACTCTGAATTTCAATATGCGGCTATTATTTTTATTAAGATATATTAAAAATGTACAATTTGAGTACGAAAATCTCAAAGTTCAAGAATTTGTATACTATTTCGCATTTCAAAAAAATACAATTTATGATTTTGAATAATCCTGTTTGGATTATAAATAGATATAGTAAACCACTTGTTCTATTTTGTTAAATCAACTGTAAACGTAGTAAATTTCTGTTTAGTGATCAAGTCTACCGCGTGAGGGCTAAATATATCAAATTTGAACTTCCTTTTATTGAAAAATACATATAAAGTAAAATGTTTTGAAAAATACAATTCATTTCACTTCTCTGGGTTTTTACATTCTAAAATTAAAAATATGAACAATTTAAAAGCATATTGTGAAACAAATTTTTAAATACTTAATTTTAAACAATAATTAAAAATTAATGATTTTGAATTTGAAGTGTTTTAAATTAAACAATATATATTAAACGATTTTGAATTGTAAACGTGCCAATTCAAACTATTTTCAGGGTGGCCCAATTTTTTTTAAATTTCGTCTCCCGGTTCTTCCGGTAAATATTCGTGATTTCTCCCGGTTTAAAGAAAAATAAGGTAAACGTCCCAGTAATCGTGACCTTAGTCCCAGTAATCGCGATGCCAATTTTCTTCCATTTTATTTAATTTCAATGAATATAATTTCTATTTGCTATTATAAAATGCTAAAACTAAGTGGATTTTATCATTAAATGTTACTTTTAACACATTTTTGAACAATATATTCAAACTATAACCAAGTTTCACGATTACTGGGACCATCACGATTACTGGGACATTTACCTTACTCTCTTTGTGAAACCCAGTTTTTTCACATATGATCATTTGTGGAAATCTACAAATATCAGCAAACCTTTTTGCAAGAAATCCATTGACAAGAAAAAAGCATATGAATAATTTAAAAATCAATTATTTAACCAATTTTTAAATTTAATGTTTTAAATATGTTTGAAACAATAATTAATAATTTCGAACTGAAAGCGTCTGAAATAAAAAAAAAAATAAATATATATAGAACGATTTTGGACAATTATTTTAGAAAAAAAGGAATTGAATTGTATAATTTCTAAGTAGAAACGCTACCAATAAAAAAAAAATTATTTTGAATAGAACAATCACGAAATTGAATGATTTCAGAGAATATTTTAGGATCAGAATTTTTGAAATTGGATCATTTAAAATTCAGAGGAATTGAAATTGTATTATTTACAATTAAAAGCCTTCAAAATTAAATAATTAAAAATTTAACATTTTTGAGTTTGAATAATTTGAAATTCAAAGCGATTAAAATTTGAAAATTAAATTGAATCTTTCAATGTGAAAGTTTCTGAAATTCTAGAATATTAAATTGTTATTACATAACAAAATTATAATTTAACATTACAGCTGATTAGATAAATTTTTCTAAAATCAAAAAATGCATTGAATTATTCTACAAAAATTTCCAAAATAAATAGTATTTTTGAATGGGAAACATTAAGAAAGACAAAATTTGTACTCCGGAACGATGAAGCTTAAACGAATTCGGACCTCCTTTAAAACAGAAAAAAAATTTTAATCACCAACAATTATTGTGATATTAAAACTTTTTTATACTCAAACCCTTTATAATTTTAATTATTTGAAGCAAATTTAAATCGCTTAAAAATTA